>QZWT01000089.1:0-35898 GCA_004114315.1 Cochlonema odontosperma | reverse complement strand
CAACGAACGCAACAAGGCAGAGCAAAGCAGAGCAGAGCAGAGCGGCAGCAGCGGCAGCAGGCTGAGCGGAAACACCGTCACAGAAAGGAGATGAGCAGTGCTTACGCGCAAAACGACGAGCAGGCGATTGCAGCGGCGCGGCACTACAGCTCGGCGTCAGACGACTACGACGAGGAGGAGGAAGAGCTGCGGGAGGAGGCGGCGGGAGGTGGTGGCGGTGGCGGCGGCGGCGGTGGCGCGGTTTTGGTAGGTCCGCACGCACTCCCAGCTGCTCGACACGCGTGCTAGCATCGTCCGCGAAAGCGTCCCAAGTCGCAGTTTGTCCTGGACGAGGCAGAGGTGTCGTCGGAGGATGACGAGGTGGAGGAGGAAGAGGTGTCTGACCGCGAAGTCGACTTCATCGAGCCACACGCAGACGACGACGACGCAGACGACAGACCTGGCCGGCTGAAGCAGTTCCGCGAGCTGGATCGACGACGACGCGTGGCTGAGGAGCAGGATGCTGAGCAGATGGCCGCGCAGTATCGGCAGAAGTACTCGCGAGCCGACTACGCTGGCGGAGACGCGGCTGTGTCGCTTGACGCACTCGGCCAGGCGGAGGCTGAACGGCTGAAGATTCCAGACGTGCGAGGCCCGAAGCTATGGCTGGTGAAATGCAAGGTGGGGCGAGAATTTGCGATTCTGCAGACGCTACTGCAGCGGCGACGGCGACAACAGCAGCCGATACTGCAGCCACAGCAACAGGCGTCGCATGAGCCGGGCGGGGGTATTCTGTCAGTGTTCATGCGCGAACATCTACGCGGCTATCTGTATGTCGAAGCGTTGCAACCGGCAGCCGTGCAGACCACGCTGGCGGGAATCGCCGGGGTGTACACGACCACTATGCAGCTGATGCCAGTGCGCGAGATGGTGGATACCCTACGTGTGCAGAAGCGCACGGAAACACTGCAACCTGGCGCGTGGGTGCGGTGTCGACGAGGCGGGCGCTACGCAGGAGATCTGGGCCAGGTGGTGCGTGTGGGGGACACGGAGGACCGAGTGACATTGCGGCTGGTACCTCGGCTGATGGACGCGGCGAGCGAGGAGGCGATGGAGGCGGCGGCGGTGGCAGCAGCGGCAAGCAGTGCCAGTACCACCGCCGCTGCTGCTGCTGCCGCGAGTGGGCGTGCAAAACGCAAGCAGAAAATACGGCCGCCGCAGCGACTGTTCGTTCCGGATGATCGCACGCGGCTGGAGCGTGGCAAGCAGGTGGTGGCGCGGCCGCATGGCTATGTCACGTATGGCAGCGAGCTGTTCAAAGACGGTTTCCTGGAGAAGACGTTTCGTGTGGCCGCTTTAGACACGGAGAACATCAATCCGACACTGGAGGAGATATCGATGTTTGCGCGAGCCGGCGGGATCGACGACGAGGACGAGGATGGAACGGGCGCACACAGTCTGACAGCACTCGCGGGATCGCTGCTGAATGTGAAGCAGACGAATGGCGCGGGCGGGCTGCAGCGTGGCGATCATGTGGAGGTGACGGCAGGCGGACTGCGAGGCGCGGTTGGCGTGATACATGCAGTGGCGGACGACACGGCAACACTGATGATGCTGGCGGATGGACGAGAAACGACAGCGCGCTTGGGAGTGGACGCGTTGCGCAAGCTGTTTCGAGAGGGAGACAATGTGCGCGTGATCAACGGCGTGCATCGTGGGGCTACGGGGATTGTGGTGCGAGCTGAGGAGGGCGTGGTGACACTGTTGACGCCGGCGGGACTGCAGGAGATACGCGCGTTTGCCAAGGACTTGCGCGAGGCGTCGGAAGCGGCTGGTGCAGAGGTGGATGTAGCGACGGCAACCGTGGCTGGCGGTGGCGGTGGCGGCTACGAACTGACGGACTTTGTGGAGCTGCCGGATCGACAGACGGTCGGAGTGGTGGTGCGGATTGACGGCGATCAAGTGTCAGTGCTATGCCAGGACGGACAGGTGATGACGATGAAGCCGCATCAGCTAGCACGCATGCGCAACGATCCGCGACGTGCGGTGGCAGCGGACGGCGTGGGAGCGGTGCTTCGGATGGGCGACAAGGTGCGGCAGATGGCAGCGCCAGGCCGCGAGGGGCACGTGCTGTGTCTGCATCGGGGATTCGCATTTGTGCGCGGACGAGACGTGGCGGAGCACGCAGGCGTGTTTGTATCGCGCGCACGAGACCTGCAGAGCTTGGCAGTGGGGCGTCCTACAGGAGCAGGAGCAGGAGCGGGAGTAGGTACAGGCAGAGGAGCAGGCATGACCAATGGTCAGTCCGTCAAGGGCGATGATGGTGCGTGGCGAAGCAACAGCATGGGAAGAGGAGGAGGAGGCGGCGGCGGCGGCGGAGGAGGAGGAGGCGGAGGAAGCCGTGGAGGAGGAGGAGGCCGACATACAGATCGACTGGTTGCACAGACGGTGGTGGTTCGGCAGGGTCCGCACAAAGGCAAGCTTGGAATCGTCAAGGAGTGCATGGACCATCTTGCGCGTGTGGAGATGCACACGGATGCACGCATTCTGACATTAGACAAGGCCAAGCTGACGGTGAAACTGTATGTGAGTGGGACGGAGAGGGTGGAACTGTGTGTCTATGTCTTTGTATGTGTGCGGCTGTGTCCTTGAGCACTACTGATGCTGTGACGGTAGTGCGGACGGAACGAGCGAGCCGGCAGACGAGTTTTCGCCCCCACTGGTGACACCTGCGCAGCGTAATGCACAGACAGAAGCAGCGCGAACGGCGGCGTCGATGTCGGCGTCGATGTCGGCGACAACAGCAATGACAGCCGGAGGGTCGTCGGCGTCGTCGACAGTGCCCAGCTTCCAGCATCCGTATGTGGGAATGGGAGCGTCGGCAGCAGCAGCAGCAGCAGCAGCAGGAACATCGGCAGCAACGACGATGACGGCTGAGGAGGTGATAGGTGGCAGACATACACAGATGCCATATCACGCAGGCGCACAAACACCAGGCTGGGGCGACGGAGGACGTACGCCAGGCTGGGATGCGGGCGGCAAGACACCTGCTTGGGACTCGGGCAGCCGTACACCGGCGCCGGCCAGCTGGGGCGGCAAGACACCGGCGTGGGATAGCGGCAGCAAGACGCCAGGTGGCTGGGATGTAGGCAGCAAAACACCAAGTGCATGGGAGAGCGGCAACAAAACACCAAGTGCATGGGAGAGCGGCAACAAGACGCCAAGTGCATGGGAGAGCGGCAACAAGACACCCACCGGCAACAAGACACCGAGCGGATGGGAGAGCGGCAACAAGACACCGGGTGGATGGGAGAGCGGCAACAAGACACCGGGTGGCTGGGACACCGGCAACAAAACACCTGGCTGGCACGGCAGCGGTGCTATGGACACCACCACGATCAATCCCCCCTCGGCAGCCGCACATACAGCCACAACAGTACCTGCAGCAGTGCCTTCGAGTAGTGGATGGGGCGCATCGACGACCGGTGGATGGCAAGCGACGAGTGCAGGTGCAGGTGCAGGTGCGGGCACAGGTGTACCGAGCACTGGATGGGGAGCGCACAATGTAGTAGCTGGATCCGCCAGCATGCCCTCTACTACCGCCATACCCTCTGCTACCACTACGCTCTCTGCTACCGCCACATCGTCTACAGAACTGGCCACTGACTGGCCGCGAGAGGGAATGCATGTGCGCATGCGTGTTGGCGCAGACTACGAGCACGGACACTACAACGACACAGTGCTGGTGGTGGAGCAGGCGGAAGAGAACGCGCAACTGCAGCTGCGCACAACTGTGTCGCGTGAGCTGGTAGAAGATGTGCCGGTGGCAGTGGTGGAGCCGGTGCTTGTGCAGAAAGCGGGCGAACATGCGATAGTGCTTGGCGGTGCGGATCGGGGCGTGCGTGGCGTGGTCCAGTGGACGGACGGCCACACGGTGACAATGGCGGTGGTGGACGGCACTCACATCAGCGCGGCTGCGACGATGGTGTGTGCATGCACTGCTTGCTGATGGAGGGCGCATGGGGAGTGGAGAGAGCGAGAGAGCGAGAGAGCGAGAGAGCGAGGACGCATGTGGATGGAAGAATGCGTGGTGTGGATCGAGTGTGTACGTGTGTACGTGTGTGCGTGTGTACATATGTGCGTGTGTGCATGTGTGCGTATGCAGAGTCAGCAAGCTTACTGCTACAGATGCGCGGTGTTCTTTGTCGCTGATAGACTGATCTGTTGCTGCAGGCGCTCTCACAGCAAGGTGCGTAGCTGTCGCTTCTGCCATTTTCGCTACCACTTCTGCTGACGCTTCTGTTGCTGCTGCTTCTGTCGCTGTTGCTGCTGCTTCTGTCGCTGTTGCTGCTTCTGTCGCTGTTGCTGCTTCTGTCGCTGTTGCTGCTTCTGTCGCTGTTGCTGCTTCTGTCGCTGTTGCTGTCGCTGCTATTGCTACTGCTACTGCCACTCTGTTGGCTGTTGGTGTAGCTTGGTGTGCCATTGCAAAGTGTGTGAGACCTCTTCGTTGTATGGCGCGTGCGAGGCGGCTGCTTCCCAAACACGGCCAGGAACAGGATAACGACCAGCTGCTTGTGTGCCGTGCTTGTGTGCCGTGCTTGTGTGTCGTGCTTGTGTGTCGTGCTTGTGTGCTGCTGCATACGCTATGTGATTTCGACCATCTGTGGTGATGCAGAAGCGGAGGTGGATGTCTGTGCTGAGCCGTGCTGAGCCGCGTTGTTCTGTGTTTTACTTTTATACCAACATGGGCTAGGTGTGTTTGTTTTTCTGCACATTGCTGCGCTTCTCGCGCGTCGCTCTTTCCTCTTCCTCCTTCTCCGTGTGTTCGTGGGCAAGGCGTCTTGTGGGCATCTTGTGTGGCGGTGCGTTTGACGCGGCGGCGATGTGCCGCGCTCACGCTTCCTTCACCACTGCGCTTCCTTCATTTCCCATTCATTGCTGTAGTTAGCGTTATGTCTTCAAATCCTGCAAACTATCCTAAACTGATATCTTTTGATGAATTGAATACGCCCTACTCTCCTCCGAATGGAACCGGTGCTTCTGGTTCGGTTATCTCTTGGCTCGCATCTCGCATCGGCGTCAACAATTTTGGAACCCAACCTGTCACCCCCGAGTCTATCACAGCCACAGTCGATACGCAATCCCAAGAATGCTCCGCGATTAAGCTTTCCTCGCTTCCTATTCAAATCATTTCGCCAATCCCTTATAAGTCCGTCTTGTTCGTTGCTCCGCAAGAGAAACCGCCCCTTCTCACCAGCTTCTCTGATATATCTACTTTCCCGGATTCCGGTTTCGGTGGTGGTATTGGTCTTGGCAGATCTCGGGGTCTTTCGCCTCCCAAGTCTCCTACGCGTTCAATATTCCAAGTAGTAATGAGTGGTGGTGATAAATCGCGATCACAAGTTGGCTGGTCACGCTGGGGTTCAAATTTTCTTGGTTCTACCGTAAGAACAATTGCAGAGGATCCTAGCGCAGAGGAGTCTGTCATGCTATCTGCCGACCGAAGTCCATTGTTAGCTGACGGTGAGCTGGATGCGAGTTTGACTGAGAATTCGCTTGCGACTATATCCGAAACATCAGGCACTCCGATTATTACGTCTGAGGCTCAGATATCTGACTCGAGTAAAAAGGAATCTGTCTCTCGAGTGTTACGACGTTTACGCGGTGAAGGTATTAGCAAAGATTACTGGATGCGGGATGAGAATTGCCGAGAATGCTACGAGTGCAAGTCGTCGTTCTCCACTTTTCGTCGAAAACATCATTGTCGCATTTGTGGTATGGCGTGTCTCTCTGTTTCTTAGTAACTGAAGTAGGCCAAATCTTCTGCCATCGATGCGCAAATGCGATTATTCCCGGAGAGAAGTATGGCCACCCGGGTAATATGCGTGTCTGTAACTACTGCTTGAAAATTATCAACGAGCACCCACCATCCGATTCGTCAGGTCCGGAGAACTTCTACTCGAGTGACGAAGAGCTTGGTGATGACTATTTCGAATTTGATCACCATCAAGAAACTCCCCCATCGTTGGTGCTTTCGCCGGGCTGTGCTTCAGAGCCGATAGCATCCTCTTCATCCGCCAATGAGGCGTTACTGGCTGCCACCGTGTCTCCACCTTCCTCGGAACGAAGGCCGTCACCTTTGTTGCTGCCAGTGGTGATTGGTCCTGCAGTTACCCGTGTTCATGCTACATCACCCTTTGCGTCGACGCCAGCCACACCCGCACATCGTTTCGCGATGAACGTACAGCGCAGCTATCATCATGAATCGCGGATGACACATGCGAGACGAACTTCATCTGTCGATCGTCAGTATCGCGAGAAACGACGGAGCAGCTGTACAGACTCGCTTGATCTAACACCTTTCCGCTGTGACCCGGACGACGTGGATGCTACGAGTACCCACTTTGGCCCTGACACTTCATACATCACCGACGATGACGACGAAGGCCAATCAATACTAGGGATGTCGCTTGAAATAGGCATCGCTGTACGACCTACACTACAAGTTGCCGCGATTAACGATGGCAAAGCCAGCTTGTCCAGCGACGCTCAAAGCATACGCCCCAAGTCCAACCAGTTTTTTATTTGGGAGGAATCCTCTAGCAACAGCTCAACCAACGATCTACAGGAGTCTATTCAACGAAGTGGAAGTGTTGGCGAAAACACAGACATACGCGGGAGACGGGGTGTTTGTCTACAGCATAGTCTATCGGATGGACAGTCACGGTATCGCTCATTACGGCGCCAAAGCGATGTTTCGTCCACTGCGCCACACACAGACCAGCTCAGAGACCTACGTGTCTGCATGACGGTTGGTCGATCTGGTCGATCGCACGACTTTCAACCTATGCAAGAAGGAGCATTGCTGCCTCCGGACTCCACTGTCAGTCTGACGAACAGACTTGGCAGATCTAATACTGCATTTCGGCCTCGCCGCACGCTTTCTGGCACTGCCAGGTCTGCCAGTTTCGATCTGCATCTTGCATCTTTAGCACATTTGCGAAAGCTACTTCAGCAGTTGCTGGCACAGCACGCTATTTCTGCGTCCGACCAATGGGGTCGTGTGTTGGTGCCGCTGTTCCTGAACATCACACAGAACCTGAGGCCCGATCTTCGTGGTGGCGACGATAAAGACATTCGCAGCTACGTGAAAGTGAAGCGGATTCCAGGTGGAAAGCCAACAGACAGCGAGTACGTGTCTGGCGTGGTATGCACTAAGAATCTCGCGCATAAGCATATGCAGCGCGAACAATACCGACCGCGGATTCTAGTGCTGAAGTTTGGTCTTGAGTATCAGCGCGTTGAGGGACAATTCATGTCGTTGGAGCCGATTCTTTCGCAGGAGCGCGAGTATCTCAAAAACCTGGTTTCTCGGATTGTTGCGTTGCGACCAACGTTGGTGGTGGTTGAGAAAACAGTTTCACGTATTGCATTGGAGTATCTGCTCGCAGAAGGAGTAGGTGTGGTGATGAACGTGAAGGCAACGGTGGCGGCTGCTATCGCACGCTGCACACGCGCGGATATTATTGCCTCTGTTGACAAGCTAGTCCTGGATCCCAAGCTTGGTGTCTGCTCGCAGTTTTCTGTGAAAACGTATTTCGACCACTCGGTAGCGAAAAAGCGAAAAAGCTATCTGTTTTTCGAAGGATGTCCGCGAGAGCTAGGATGTACATTAGTGCTGCGGGGTGCCACGAGCGAAATGCTGGGGAAAGTGAAACGCGTCGTGGATCTGCTAGCTTTCGCGGCGTACAGTCTTAAATTGGAGATGTTCTTGATACGCGACGAGTACGTCGCTATGAACGCTTTTGACGAGGAAATACTGCGCGAAGCAGTACGCGACAACAACGGCCAATTTCCTCATGAAAACTACGATCCGTTGGTTTGCGAGCGAAAGGAGTCGGAAGATCGAGATTGCGAGCTGGCTAGCCAGCAAATTCAGATGGCACGCAAGCCATACGACAATATGTTGCTGTCTATTTCTCCGTTCATCCGATTTCCACCGCCGTACCTGTTGACAAAAGCGCAGACGGAAGCAAATCGTGTACAGGCCCTACGAGAAAAGCAGCGCAAGCTACTTTCCACGGAGGACAGTGGTGAAACAGCTGCATCACCCGACTCGATCTCGGGCCAGTCGTCGTCGGCTACCAACAACAACAACGCAAAGGAGCTGGCAATGCAAGAGGTCAGCTTGAAAAGCGAGTACATCAATTTGTTCAACGACTACGTTATGCATTTTCGTGCCGCCGAAAACTATCTATTGGAGCATGGTACTGATGTTAGTCCATTTGAATTCCAGCGCATCCACGTCCTGTATGGCGTGTTGTGTACGGTATCTGGAATGCCGTGTCAGGAGATGGAGCTGCGAGTGTTTGAGTACTATCGCTCCACTGACGTGACTCTCGGACAATATTTGGAGCAACTGTTCGCCACAGCCGGACAGCGATGTGAAGTGAAGACGTGTGACCGGCCATTGCTCACGCATGTCCAACTTTTTGGCCACAACCAACAGCAGATCAAGATTTCTATGGAACCACATTTGTCGCAGATTGCTGGTGTTGAAAATTCGCTAACAATGTGGAGCTTATGCCAACTCTGCGGGAGAGCCACACCAGTGGTGGCAATGTCAGACGAAACGTGGAAGCTAAGCTTCGGCAAGTACTTGGAGTTGACGTTTTACGGCGACCATTTTCCTTGTCGCTCGGACATCTGTCCACATCGCGTTCACGTTGACCACGAACGCTATTTTGGACTAAAGAATATGGCTGTGAAGATTGTGATGGAGCCCATTGAGTTGCTGGACGTCTCCGTGCCTCCAATGACACTCAGACACTTCGCGGAGGTTGATGTGAAGATTAAGCAAGAGGATGCGGAAGAAGTGTGCCAACGAATTGTTGCATATTACGCGTCGCTGGTCGAGCGCATCAAAGTGTTCTCCTACGATCTTGTTACCGCGAGCAAGGTGGAAGCATGCGAGATGGAGTTGCGAGACCTTGAAAAGCGCATTCCCGACGAACGGCAGCAGCTGTTGCGAGCAGTGGATCTGGCACTGGAGAAGACACGTCCTGTTGATATCTTGTCGATGAACATAGTGCGGCGGCAGTTGCTTGAGAAAGTGCAAGGCTGGAACATTTTATTTGAGGATTTCATACGCCGCTATCTCCCACCACAAGAACGCGACTTCAAACGATTGACAACTGCGCAATTGCGAAAACTGTTCAATGACGAGCGTGTTGACGACTCGCTCGTGGAGAGCAAACAGTCGCCGGAAAGTACCATCAACAGCCTGCTGAATGACACGGAAAAGACTCTGAAGCTGAGCAGCACTCTCAACTCGGACAACAGTACGGAGGACTATTGCAGCAACGGGCCGCAATGCTCGTCCGTTGAGCAGTTGAAACCGAATGTAGATTCTGCTCGAGCTTCGCTAGGCATTCACGGGAAACTGGCTTCTACAGCAACGGAACCGAATGATCATTCTATGACACTAACAAGGTTTCGCACCAATGACGATGTACAGCGCTTGACGGAAACACGTCGGCGGCGCGACTCTAGCCTTCGACGTCTTGAAACATTTCAGCTCACCGATGCGCTTTCGGAGGACGAAGACGCTTCCACTGAGCCGTCCAGCATGATGACAATGGTGGGGCTTCATCAAAATGATCGTGACCAGTCTTTTTCCATGAAAGATGATACCACGGAAATACCAAGCCTGCGATCTTCGAGATTTACAATGAGAACCATGACACCAGGGTACATGAAGCCCACCCGTGCGTCTCTCCAAGCAGCCGGCCAACCAAAATCTCCACCCTCGAGGCTGAAAGAAAGCACTGGCGCATCCACCACCCGTTCGGAGGCGCCGCCCACCCGATCCATCACACTACCCTCTTCTTTGCTGTCGGGCAAGCCGCATAAAAAAATGCGCCAGAAGGAGTCGGGAAAATCGTCAAATTTTGTTGCCACGCACCCAGCACGCCGTACGTCGTTGTCGCGCATTCAAGTGTACTCAACAACCCTGGATGCCACACAAATGGAGTCTGACGAGGAAGAATTTTCAAATCCGCATCCGCATGCACATCGACCACTTTCATCACGCCATCGACGCGTGGTTTCTGAACAAGATGCAAGCATGGAGCCAGTGTGTGCAGAGACAGCACCAGTGGAGATCGTTCTACCGGCCATTGATGAAACGGTGAAGGAGCAGGAGAAGCAGCCACGGCAGGATGTTGGCTGTCTCAGGGTCCCTCGGGTGTCGATGCTGAAGGCCGCAGAGTCCTGCGAAGAGCTGTACAAGCGATCCGAGTCTGATAGTGTACGCCCGCTTGCCAAATCCACTACCTTAAGCGATATCGAGGAGAACAACACGGCAACGGACCGCGTGTTGGCACCGAAATCTTCTACTAGCACGCTGGGCGTGACGAACGAAGCATTAGATATGCTGTTGGGCGGAGACCGACTGTCGATCGTCAAATCGTTAGCGAGTTTCTGGTCTGGGGGATCGGCAGTCTTACATCCGCTTGATTATCCCATGTACGTGCGTGCGGGGTAGCAAGGGGCGAAAGTGGCGAAAGTGGCTCACGAATGGGGATAGCACGGTGACAGAACACGTGTTCCCAGATTCGCTGATCGACGTGAGAGAGGATGAACCGAGTTCGATTATCGCGTTTACACTGAGGTAAGGAAATACAGCGCTGGCAGGTCAGTGATGGAGCGCGGATAGCTCGGTTGAGTATCGGGAAAAGCTGGATCAGATGCAGCAGGCACACGCGTTGATGAGTCCAAACGGTGATGAAGATGACGCTGGCGACAAATCATGCATGTCGGCAGCGTCAACAACAATGACTCTGGGCACACTACGATCAGTGGTGTCGCCGACGATCGTGGAGATGCTACTGAGCAGTTCTGAGATTCACTTTAAATATCGTAGGTGAGCGAGAAAGAACATTGTTAATGCTAGGTGATAGAATTTAGCGACGGGTCGACCAAGCTGTTTTGCAAGATATTTTTTGCCGAACAGTTTGATGCATTGCGCCGCAACTGCGGCTGCGAGGGAACCTATGTGGAGTCTCTTACTCGATGCGTCAAATGGGATTCTAGCGGCGGTAAATCGGGATCGACATTTTTGAAGACACGAGGTCCCTATAACTTGCGCTAACACATACTAACACGAGTGTGTGTGTGTGTGTGTGTGGATAGATGACCGGCTGATTATGAAGCAGCTGTCACGTGCGGAGATGGATGCATTTCTAAAATTCGCACCGGCTTACTTCGAGTACATGTCACGTGCATTCTTCCATGAGGTAAGAGAATCCTCGGAGTGTGTTGATGCAAGATACGGACTCATGCCTGCGCACACTCTTGGGACAACAAAGCTTCCTACGGTGCTTGCCAAGATATTCGGAGTCTATCGCATCGGCTACAAGAATCCAACCACAGGACGGCAAATGCGTATGGACGTGGTAGTGATGGAGAATCTGTTTTATCAGCGTAAAATTGCTCGTGTATGCAATCTGCTTGCTGTTCTGTGGCGGCTCACCAGCTATACGGCTAGATTTTCGATCTTAAAGGCTCTATGCGGAACCGACATGTGGCCTCAACTGGAAAGGGCAATGAAGTGTTAATGGACGAGAATTTGATGGAATGTAGGATTGTCGCGTGCGCGGATGTGCGCATGAACTCATGCTGAAACAGTCATTTACGAATCTCCGCTTTTTATTCGCGAGCATTCAAAGATGCTGCTTCGGTCTTCGGTGTGGAACGACACGCTTTTCCTGTCCAAAATGAATGTCATGGACTATTCCCTGCTTGTCGGAATCGACGAAGAGCGCCATGAACTTGTGGTTGGTGTTGTTGGTAAGCGAAATGAGCTGTGTATGCACCATCACCACCAGAAGCTCACCTATCACGCTGTAGACTTCATCCGCACGTTCACATGGGACAAAAAGCTGGAGTCTTGGGTGAAAGAGTCAGGCATTCTGGGAGGCAGCCGGCGCGAACCGACAATCGTTACACCGCGGCAATACAAAAAGCGGTTCCGTGAAGCGATGGAGAAGTACTTTTTGATGGTGCCGGACATGCATTTTCGAACATTCTCATGACGTGACTGCCCTTTCTGCCAAGAGCTGCTTTGGGAAATGTCCGCTTTCGGCTACTTAAGCGCGGCGCGGTCGGCCGTCTCTCGGCTCCCCACTTTCTTTCTGCTTTCGCATCTTGTATACGCAAGCCTTTCTTAATTTCTACTTTTAATTGCTTTACTTACTACTCCTGCTATGTATTGTCAGCTTTGGATCGGACTAGTAGCCGCTGCGCTGGTAGTTGCCCAAGTGGAATTAGACACACTGCCAACCACGATCCCCCATCTTGCTCGTCGCCAGCTGACCGAAGAGGAGGCTGAATTCAGCTCAGCGTCGAGGCCAACACCTGCTGCCTCAAACGGATTCGCAAAGCTTAGGCGCCGTGGTGAGCCGCATGGACAACACGCTCCCGGAGCTGGACGTGGACGGAGGAACAGACATACTCGCAGACTAGTCAAGCGCGACACTCCACCTGCGTCCTCCCCGACTACGGGTAATGACTCGTCGGAACTTGGAGAAGAATGGCAAGCGCCTTTGTTGAGGCGTCGCGACGAAATGCCGACTCCGGATGACGAGGAGACCGAGGCACCCCGTTTGGAACGCCGCGACGAGTCAACGTCACAAGAAGAATGGCAAGCGCCTTTGTTGAGACGCCGCGATGAAATGCCAACTCCGGATGACGAGGAGACCGAGACGCCTCATCTGGAACGCCGTGACGAGCAAACACCGGACGAGGATTCGGAGACGCCTTTGTTGAGGCGTCGCGACATCAATCCGTCTGTTATGTCTGCGTGGAAAGCAGCGCCGATCAACCACAACTACGAGGACAACGAGTAATAGTAATGGATATGTATATGGCTTGGGACAGTAGTACAAAACGAATATAGCTGACATTTAAGCTGGGTAACTAACGCCGTTGTATCTAGTCAACGAGACAGACGCCCGCACTACGCAGCTCCACCTCTGCACGCATCGAGACAGCAGCGCTTACGCACTCGGCTGCGCACTTGACTACGCATCCGCCCTCAGAATGACGAAGAAGCCTGTGTGCCGGGGCAGCTTGTTGTTTGTCTGCACGCGTCGTCAGCTCAAAGCGTGTCACGACGAAAGAGCTCCTTCTTCCTCTGGTGAGTGTGTTCGTGCACTATCATGGCTGCCGGGCGGTCATGGAAGAGGACGCTTTCCCGGCTTGTCCAAGATAATGCATTCAGTCAACGGAAAAGAACACTATCCTCCGCTTCCCCCCATCCTGCTCTCGATCCAAACCCAATTGCCCGCATTCGCAACGTCGGCTTCTGTGCCCACATCGACGCAGGAAAAACAACGCTCACAGAACGATGTCTACTGTACGCATCTATGCAACAGCAAAATGTCGCCCCACAACCTCATCTTGCTGCACCAACGCCAAAACTGCACAAGTTAGGAGAAGTGCACGACGGTACAGCCACCACCGACTTTCTACCAGCAGAACGCGAGCGTGGCATCACCATTTCGACTGCTGCCATCACGCTGTCATGGCAGCAACACGTATTGACAGTACTGGACACACCTGGCCATGTAGACTTCTCTGTCGAGGTGGAACGCAGTGTGCGAGTACTGGATGCAGCAGTCTTAATACTGGATGCGGTCAAAGGTGTCCAAGCGCAAACAGAGGCGGTGTGGCAGCAGTTGGAGCGATACGCTGTGCCACGACTTATATTTGTTAACAAAGTGGACAGAGAAGGTGTGAGACTAGAACAGGTGCTGGCCGAATGCGCGTCTCGCCTGGGAACAGTGCCTTTGCCCATTCAGTGGCCAGACCAACATCTGGATCCCGATCGTTTCTCCGTGATTGATCTGGTGGCTGGTGCAGAGCGCATTACTTGGACAAACGCGTTGAACAGTCAAATGTGTCGCACGAAACTAACCGCGACGGATCCCATTGCATCATCAGCACTCATGCACCGCCAGCGATTGCTCGAACATGTTGCCGAGCTGGATGATACGTTTTTGGAGCACTATTTATCCAACCCGTCGGATCCTACGTTTGAGCAGGCTTCATCTGCGATCCGTCGATTAACACTGCAAAATCAGGTGACACCAGTGTTATACGGCGCTGCTTATCGCAATCTCGGTGTGCAACCATTGCTTGATGCCATCGTTCAGTATCTGCCGTCCCCATTGGATCGACCAGCAGTTGTCGCTCGCTCTCTCGGCGGCGTGGAACGTACACTTCACTGCAAAGATAATGCCGACTTTTGTGCACTCGCGTTTAAAGTCGTTGTGGACCTACAGCGGGGTCCGATCGTGTATCTCCGCATCTATTCTGGTGTGTGCTTGCAGGCTTGACTGGTGTGTGCTCATCGCATGGTGCTAGGAAGGATCAATACCAAAGCCTCCTTGTGGAATGCAAACACAAAATGCACAGAGCGTCTACATCGTCTGGTACACATACAGGCGGATCGTATGGAGGACATTAGCAGTGCGGGTGCGGGTGAAATCGTGGTCGTGCTAGGCCTCAAGGCGACGCGCACTGGAGATACGCTCGTGCAGAATGCAGAACGCGCGCGTGCTGTCGTATTGCCGGGCATCTGTGTTACTGCACCGGTGTTTTCACGTGCGGTGGAGCCCTTGACTTCGGCTGCGGAGGCCCAGCTGAAGTGGGGACTCGACAGTTTGCTCCTAGAAGACCCGTCGCTTTGCGTTTCCACCAACACTAGCACTGGCCAAACACTGCTTAGTGGTGCGGGCAAACTGCATTTAGAAATTGCAGCAGATCGACTGCTGAAGGAGTTCCGAGTGCCGGCTCAATTTGGCGAGCTGCAAATTGCCTATCGAGAAGCGGTAGCGGACACCGGCACCATCAGCGAGCAACAATGGACGCTCGATCGAGAATTGGCGAATCGACGTGTGTGTGTGGACATAGCCGCGCGCCTCTCATCGCTCGGTCTCGCTAGCGACCGAAACCGCGTGGAAATTGCGGATGCGATCATCCAAGCGGCTGCGAAAGCAACTGCTGGAATGAATGCGAATGATATTCGTGACGCCATCAGCGACGGTGTGGTCACGGCGCTGTCGTGTGGTCCAAAACAAGGGTTTATGATGGTCGGTGTTCAGGTGCACATTGACAGGCTGACGACGTATGGTGCTCTGACCACTATTGCTGCATTACGTCTGTGTGCTCAACAAGTGACGGAGGCTCTGCTTGCACACCAACAAGTGCATATTGTGGAGCCCACCTCCCGAGTTATTCTGCGTCTTCCCTCTGACTATCTCGGTCCTGTGTTGGCTGATCTTAACGGCGCGCGCCAAGCAGAAGTGACCGAGGTGGTGGACGACATAGGGGGGAACGAGCGTGACCGCCGTAAAGTGATTCATGCAGTCATTCCTCTGTCGACCATGATTGACTATGCATCGACATTGCGGTCGTTAACCGCGGGCAATTGTAGCATGGAATCTCAGGTGGATGGCTATGCGGTAGTATCTGCATCACGCCAGCGCTGAATACAGATAGAGTTTAAGCAAATCGCTCCCTCACTCAATACGCCAAATTTACACAAACTCTATTGCCTCAGACATCTGATCGATCGCGAGGAGCGAATCGGCCACCACGTACGCGTGGCGCCACCGTCGTAGCCACATCTCCGTCACGCACTTTCGGTGGTGGTGCGCGTGCTGCAGCTCCTAGTGTACGGAATTTGGGCGTGGTACGTTCTGGCGGCGCAGGCGAGGTCGTCTCACGAGGCGGTGGCTGCTGGTGTGAACGCGAAGTATTATACTCCTCCTGAACAATGCGCACCGGAGGGGCTGGCTGCTCATCATGCTGATATTCCTGTTCGTACTGTTGATTTGTACAGTTTCTATCTTCATACACACTCTCTTCTTGCTGCTGACGAGACTTAAGAGTACGGAAACCACCAACACTCCCGCCTCCGTTTCCGCCAGTATTCTGCTGGCGCGCAGATCGTCGTTTTGGTGACGGGTCACGGATCTGCAACCATTCTGGAATCTGACCATATCTTTCACGATAATATTCTGTCAACACACGCGTCACATGTGTTCGACCTTCGTGGTCGGTGTCGTCTGAATCTAAACCGCGTTTAGACGAAGCTATCGGATGTGCACTGGGAAGTACCTGAATTTTCAATGCGTTCTTTCAACGATGTGGTTGCAGAAACAATCTTTCCCCAAAAGCCACCTTTGTTTGCTTCTTCATCCATGGCAGCGCTGCTCTGTTCACGGTTTGGATCTGCATAGTGTAAGTCTCGGTCATCTCGTACCTCCACTACAACAACGAACAGAACAACCACCTTGAGTACTGCTGCTACTGACATTTGATGCAGCTGTCACTGCAGCAGCTTTCATTTTATCCCAAAGACTGCCAGCGCCATTCTGTTCCTGCTGCATTTCTGTGGCATATTGCTGCTGTTGCTGCTGCTGCTGCACCGATCGAATAGAAACAAGCCGCGAGCTGGAAGACGCCGTAGAAGTGACAAGGTTTGAAGAGGCGATTGTGTTTGCAGGAGGTGTATTTGAGGACGGAGCACGTTTTGCCCATCGTCCTCCCGCAGCGCGCAGTGGCTTTCCATCCGCTGACATTGCGGCGAGAGTGTTGAGAATAAGTGAGTGACCGTGGATTTGGCTGACTGCGGCAGACCAGCCGGTGCTTCTCCGATGATTCGAGTCTTTCATCTTGACTGGCAACCAGTTTGCATAGCTCAGGTGCTTACGAAACAAGTTTACACTTAAACTTTACGATCCTCCAACACACACACACACACACTCACTCACTCACTCACTCACTCACACGCCCTTCCTATTGTCCCATGATATCCACATACCGTGCACGCGCTGGCTTTCGCCCTTTTCCTACAGTCTGCACTCCGCTAATGATTGGCGTGCTGTCTGGCCGTGGTGGCGGGCTGGCCATCGACGGAGCACCACTCCATGTTGAGGTGGTGGCTGTGTTTTCCTTCGACTGTGCTGAAACGGCAGACGCGTCAGGGTGATCTGCTGCCGACTGTCGCGGCGGTATTCCGCTCATTGATTGAGAGGATAGCGGTGTGGTGGATCGCGAGTTGTCAAACTTCGACATTGGCGGAGGGGGCGGTAACGCGGGAGCCGCTGCTTCACTACCCTCCCCACTTCCTGCCTGCACGTATGAGAATCACACCGGCGTCCAATAGGCATTACCTTGCTATTGATCCACCGCTTTTGTACAGAATCATAGTAAAACGCGTTCTTTTCACCCAGGTGTGCTGTTTTAGACCCGCTGGCTGACGGTGCGTGGCCGCTTCCACTTCCTCCGAACCATTTCCGTAGCCCCCCTAAAAGCCCTCCACTACTCTCCTCCCCGCCCTCAGAAGCTGCAGCTTTGACATGCTGCTTCTTCTCTGCAGCGTTGGCATTTGCCACTTTCCCTGTGTCTGCATCCGCCACTGTGCGCCGCGTGGAAAAGCTACTATTGCCCAGACCAAGATCGTCATCCGCATCCATATCGCTCGCTTTGGCCGCTGTCTTCGCTTCCGTAGCTTTCCCAGCTTGCGTGTCCCAATTTGAGGAGTAGCTAAATGTAGGAACTGCCGCTGAGGTTGTGAGCAGTGAAGTGGGTCCTTCCCCGTCCGAAGACGGTCGATACTCAGCGCTGTCTAAACTGGTACGATGCGGCGAGCCGCTGATGTAAGAGCTTTGTAGGTCGGATGCAGCGCTTCGCCGGGCGGAAAGCGCATGACTGCTACTAAGAAAGTCTGGTATGCCAGTGCGAGGCGCAAGCCCAGGACTCGATTGCAGCAACTGTCCGCCTTGCGCAAAGGGTCCCGAAGAAAATGTGTCATAGCCTGTGGCTGGACGCGTTGCTGGCACGCTCACGTCCTCCCCAGTCATGAATTTTGTAAGTCCACTCTCGACAGTAGCCATCACCGAATTGAGAGATGGCTTTGGCATGGTGGGCATGGTCATACGGGTGCGAAACCACGAAGTGGCCGAATCCACTGCAGATGAGGCACTGTGGAAGGATCGCATCAATTTGCATGCTCATAGGTGTCACAAGCGCCATCATTGTCTCACCTTGATCCTGAGCCCTTTTGCGATAGTCGCGAAGTGAAGTCCTGTAGCTGGTGAAATAGGGCGGCGTGTAAATACGGTGAGCTAGTGGCATACTGTTTCACACAATTTGCAATGGCTTCGCAATATCTGCACGACAATGATTGCCATCCACAGTCTCTCAACGGTTACCTTGATGCTTCGGCAATGTGACCCTGATCAGCAAGACGCAGCGCCGATAGTAGCTTGTATGCTTGTAAGTGTGCCAGCCCGGCTGGAGCTGCTCCTGACACCAGTTCGTAGATTTCGGTAAGGCGGACTGCATGCGGGTCCCTCCAGATGGACGAGGAGTGGTGGTCTTCGCCCAAAAGTACAAGATGGACCCCTGGGGTGTCTAGTCCGGAGAATATCGACGTCTTCGGTGCTAACAAATAACTTCGCAAGACGAAGCGAGCGAGGCGTAAGCGCTACACAGCACAGTGCACCCAAGGAGCTCACCAAACGTGCGATGCATTGATTTGCTTTGCTTCGTTCAGCCTTGTCCCAAGCGCCGTGATACTGCGAGCATCTCCGGGGGTACGGTTGGCCAGAATCATAGCCAGCGTGCTTGGCCAACGTGAGGTGAGTTCTGGGGACACTTCGTTGGTGGACGAAAGGAGTGGGGCCATGTGTGTAGACGTCGCTGCATGGTCTTGCTCTCTGTCACCGTTTACCGTGTGTGCGAGAGGCGGAAGCACGTCATTCACTATTTGTTAGTGCATGCACATGAGCCTCAGAAAATGGAAAGACTACATACAAGATGTTTCGCCCATGCCGGCGAATAGTCGGTAAATGATGCTTAGCGGTTCCAACTCGCTCTCGGGTGTCGGAAATTGCCGTTTTGTGAATTGACCAACTGCTTCCTTCCATGCTTCTTTGCCCACACAACTTGCTATTACAAGCGCATGCGACCACAATTCTCGGTCTAATGCAAATTGCAGTGCGGCAGTTCGATCTCCCTTCAACAACATCGCTTGAAGGTCGTGAAGAATTTGGCCAGTGATGACACTTGATTGTGGGGTCCACAGCTGCGGATGCGGTGTTTCCAATTGCGCAGACAACACCTCTCGGAAATCCGTTCCCACCTTCTCCAAGCTGTGTCTTTCAGTTTTGATTCTCTACTGCAAGCGCCTACCTATCCTTAGAGTCATCGTGAATACAAAGCAATCTTAGCAGCTTAACTAGCAGGATTTGCTGACCATGCTTGCTAAACGGAGAAGCGCCACCAGACAATATGTGTATACGCTGATCAAGGTACTCGATAGCAGCGGTTTTCTGTTGCTTAACAGTGGTGTTGGGGTCGTGTAGAAGCGGATGAGTGGTCGCATCCTCGCACGTAGTCACATCTCTCAGCTTGCGGAAAACCACTTGTCCAGGTTGCTTTTTGAAAATGGGCTCGATGTGGTCGGCAACAAATCGCTGAACAGTTCGAGGAAATATCAACATCAATCGCCCGCCAAAACCGAAAGCTGCTAACGCACATCCAACTCGGTTCAGTGGATCATTTACCTCAGCAGCCTTGTACTGCTCTTCTGCCACATAAAGACCGGCTGACGCGTCAAAGCCTGACATCATTTGCACTGGTAATTCGACAGGCGAAGCGTCCGTGTACGCGGACTGCATCGCGTAAACTGCATTGTAATTGAATTCCTGCTGTTTCGGCGTTTCTGCCATGACGAATTTGCTTTGACTGGAATCGAATAGGCTGTCTTCCGTCGCCATGGGTGCGTATGATCCGTGAAGATCACTCGAAAACCCGTCAGATTGCATGACTGGAGTGGCATGTGGAAGGTAGTCTTGCTCGTAGACGCTGGCAGAAGGAGTCAAATGCGAGCTGGTCGCTTGCCGTGCTGATTTTGGCGGCCCAAGAACCAAATCGTCAAGGTCCTCACCAACCAGCTGCTCTTCTGTGCCAGACGCCAATGCTGTCCTCTGACTTTGCTGCTGCGCCGACAGACCTACCATTGAGCCCAGGGCACTGGTCGCTGACTGTAAGAATGTTGGATCGGAAATGTCAATGTCCTCGGCTGTCGCGGTATCCAGGAACGAGGCTTCAGTCAAAGCAACGGCTCCGTGAACGGGTGCTGGTTCAGCCTTTCCGCTCCCAGAGTGCGGCGGTCTCGAGGACAAGGAAGGTGGTGCTGGCACAGACGCATTACTGGCGGTGTGAAATGGATACGATCTTTCCACTTCAGATGCGGTTCTCAGTCCAAAATCGTCATATTCATTTTCGACACTACTCGGGGCTTTGTGCAAGTGTGCTCCGTGGTGATTGTAAGCGTCAGTCGGAACCGTCGCAGAGACAGGCGCCACGTATGGGAAGGTGTTCTGCTGACTGAAGTCTTGTGCAAAGTCGGTTGCGGTGGGATGTGTAGACACCAGAGCTGTCGCGTGTTCCGGATGGCCATACAGCTGCGCACCATACGCGTTCGTTTGCTCTGTATACACAGTGGTATCAACCGACGTGTATGGCATCTGCTGCTGCACAAAATCTTGCGCTGGCCGACTAGCTTCAGAGTAGCCGTATTGTCCGGCTGCCAGCGCTGGTATTCCTGTAGCTGCTGCTGCTGGTAGTGGTGGCGCAACGTGCATGTAGCTCCACGAGTTTCGATCAAACTGCTGATGCGTACCGATTTCCTGATTCTGTGGCGCATAGGCTGTGGGCAATGCTGATCCCGACGTCTGGCTAAATTCTTGCGGCTGAACCGCGTGTTGTTTGTGAGGGCGTCCCAGGTTCATGTCGTCTGGCATGTCGAAAGCGTATGTGCCGGCGGATGCCGAGTACTCAGGTGCTGCCGTTTTCACGGGCTGGTGAATAGGTGTCAGTGAGCGCGGAATTTTCTCGCCAAAAGACTGTCGGTTTGCTGTTCGGCGCGAGGTGAAATCAACATCCATCGGTGCATCATACGCATAATTCTGCACAGTGTTCCTGACCGGAGCTGCGTACTTGGGTCCCAGATTGTACTCGGCGCCGCTAGGTACAAAATGCGCTCCTTGCGGAAACACGCTCGCAATGTTTTGCTCATACGTGTTATATACTGGCGCTGGCGCTGTCACTGGCACTGGTGGAGCCTGGTACGGCAGCTGTTGTGCTGGTGCCGGCGCGTACTGTCCATAGTGTGCCATTGTATTCTCATAGACGTAAGGAGCGATGTGTTGAGCGTCTGGTTGTGTGTAACTGTTCTCGTGTTGAAATGCTGTTTCGTTGTACCCGTAACTATTGCCCCAAGCTGATGGCTGATTCATTGCATTGTCTGTAGCCGGTTGTTGGGGATTCGTGGTGTTCTGCCAGGTCAGGCCTGTGTTCTGATACTGCATGGCAGACACGTTGTCAGGAAACACAGACCCTAAAGGAGCAGGAGCGAAAGCGGGAGCAAGAACAGGAACAGGAGCAGGAGCAGGAGCTGTCAAGATCTGATGCGTGATAGTGTCAGACACACTAGCTCCTAAAACGTGTTGCTGTTGCTGTTGCTGTTGTTCATTCGCTCCAAAAGCACGTATCGGTGTTGACGTCTGTAGCACATTTGAAGAAACACTGTTTTCACCGCCAATCATGTCAAAGAAGTTGCTGCTTTCAGCGTCGGCAAAAAGGATACTAGAATCTGCAGCCTCCACAAGGGTTTTGCTGCTGTCTGGAGCAAACGGGTTCACTTCCAGGTTCTCACTTGCATCACGAGTGGCTGAATGGACATTGTCGACGGAAGCGTGTGCCGAGGTAATCGCATGCTGTTCACTCACATGGGCTCTCTCCATAGGCGCCAACAATGCCTCAAACACATCGTCTTGAAACTCCGGTGGTAGCTGCTGCGTTGTCGCGCCGATGGAAGTGCTTGCTATGGGAAATTCACCATGGCTGATTTTGGCACTCATAGATAGTGGTGGTGGTGGTGGTGACGGCGATGGTAGCGAAGCAACTGTGATAGCGTCGGCAGGGTTTTCAAGAACGACTGTGGGATTGGATGGATTCGTATTGATCGGTCGCGTTGCAGGATCATGCGTCACATCAGTGGCTCCTGGCGTTTCCAGTGGCAACTGAGAAACGACTCGCACCACATCTGACGCTGGCACGATCGGCTCGGCCTTTGCGCCGCGTTGATCTGTGTGCTCTCCTACAAGATAAGCCAATGCGTGTGAAGACGGGAGACATGCGTTCTGACGCACACTGGTGAGCAGTATGCGCTTCCACCAGAACGCCTTTTGATTCTTTGTCTACGGGATGTGAGCGAGTGTGTGATCAGCGGTTTAGATAGTACTTTTCCTGTTTTTTTTGCCCATATCGAATGTTTGGCGTTAACAAGGATTAGAGAAAACGGCGGAAGCGGTGGAGGTGGCGGTGCTGGCGAAGCGGTGAGAACTGCAAAGTGGCGCGCACGAAGGCAATCACGACATGCGTGTGAGGCGGCTTGAAAATCTAAGAAAGTAGATCCGCGGCGATAGCGTGATTGAATAGCGCCACACTTGATAGATGCATGTGTGTGTGGTTCGGTTTATTCGTCCGGTGGCGCTACAACATCACAAGGCCAACCTTTTCGGGGGCGATTGTCTTCGCACGCCAGTTGAACAGATAATAGTTGAGGAACCCATCGCCGGGACCAAAGTGTAGCTCTTTTAAAAACACGTGGTTCTCCATGATGGTCAGACAGTTGAACACGTCGAAGTCGTCCTGTGCGCGTGTGTGTGAGTGAGTGAGTGAGTGAGGAAGATGGGCGCGCTCCTCTCGCTCCGATTGCGAGGGGCCAGTTGCTTACTCGTTTTGCCATGATGAGTGTGTCGCGCATCAGCGTCACAAGCCGTTCTTTCCGCAGCTCATCTTTGTTTCCGGTGGCTGTGTCGGGTACACTGACGGCGTAGTAGAATAGATAGGCAGCACGGACTTGCTTGTGCACAGGATTGCCAATGACCGACGAAGGGAGCGAGTAGTAGGATATCAGGTCCGTGATCTGCCCATCGCTGTTCTACGCGCGGGGTAAGCCACTTCGACACAACTGCGCCGCATACTTCAGCAACCCAGGTCCAAAGCACCTGCTTCACAGGCAGCATCCAATGAGCGAAATCCTCGTCGCTGTTAAACATGTGGCAGAGCTCAGTCTGGTCGGCTAAATAGGTGTTGAGCAGACGTCTGGCCTGCGGAATGTCCTCGCGTTTCAGCGGTCGTATGCCTTTGATCAGGGTTTTTGACGGCAGCCGATACTTTCGGAGATACTGGCTGAAGGGGACGCCCGGTGGGAGACGCGAGAAACCAGTGTCCAACAGCTTTTGCTGATTCAGCGAGCGATGGAAGTAGCTGGTGTTGTATGTCATCCAAGACGGATGTGGAAAGGGTATGTTTACCGACCAGTGGCTATGGGACGTGGAAGCACGATGCCGGCAGTGTACACCGCTTGGTCAATGCCGGTGAGATTCACACGACGTGTCACCTCCTTGATCATGACCGGTGCCAGGCGTTTGCTACGCAGCTTTTTGTGCACACACAGGAAGTTGATCTCGGCCATAGATCGCGTGTGGTCACGCACGCGTAGATGGAGCGGTACGCCAGAGATGAACGCCACTAGCTTGCGGTTCCCACTACTGACTCGCACGCCAATATGCCAGTCGGAAACCCAGCCCGGCGGTTTCAAAGCCCTAGATGAAAAGTGTCAGCGGATCGGAAAAGGAAGGCTGGCGCTAGGGAGAAGGCATGGCGCGATGTGTGTAGTACCATAGCAAAAACTCGGTGGAGTAGTCGAAGCGGAACATCGACTCGTCGTCTTCAACATAGTGCAGCGCAAGGAGAGCGTATAGCTCGTTCAGCTGCTTTTCGTCGTCGATGTTTAGCGTGCACCATTCGAATTCTTTTGGTAAAGGCAGAGGCGTTTGAAGACAGCCGTCTTCGGGCATCTGCGGTCGCAGTGGACCCTCCATCTCGGTAGAGTCGTCTATTTCGATGAGCTGCTGCTCTGCAAATCGATGAAGCGACGGCGGAATACCAAAGCGTGGAACCGGCTGTGTGTCCCAGAACTTGTGTTTGTTTGACGGGGCGGTCATATTCACAGCTGCAGCCGGGTTAAAGGCGGAAGAATGATCTGCCATACACCACGTAGCCTTACTAGTCTGTCTATCTATCGATAATAAATAACAGAACACACGCAGACGCGGATGATGAAAGCAATGTGCATACGTCGTGCTTTGATTGATCGGTCGGTTGTGTGTGTCGCACTGCGTGGTGGCGGCGTGCGACGCGTCTCAAAGTCTGCCGAAAGATTGCCTGTGTGCGTGGTGTGGCTGTGGTGGCTGTGAAAGATCGCGTGTCATAGCTATTCGTACTCCCACCTCTCCTCAGACGATCCTGCGTCATCCTCGGCTTGTTTCGTCTGCACTGTGTAGCCCATTGAAACGCAGCGAGGTGCGCGGAGTGCGTGGCATCTCTCTCCCCTCCTCTCGCCTCCCTGCTCACCCTCTTTGCTAGACCTAAGGAAGTAAAAATGCCACGCAAAGAGAAAAAGGGAAAGTCTATCAAACAGCTTGCAGGCGAAATGTGGCCTACCAGAGCACCAAGTGCTAACGTGCGAGTAAGGAAGCGGCTGGCGCAAAGCGCGCACAGATCCACCCCATTGCTCTTCACCTCGAGAATGATGCGGTGGAGAGAGAAAACGCCTTCGGACATTGCCGTAACTATGCGTGTGCTCATCCGCACGTGTGTGACGCTGGCCTTTGCAGGATCTGTTTAGTGAACAAGATGATGACGACTACAACAACGACGACGACGACGCTATCGAGGATGCGATCATGCCGATGCCTGTGCCCGTTACCAATAAGCACTTGAACACCGCTAGATCTAGCAAGCTAGCGCGTTTGATCACAGCAAAGAATATCGAACGGGAAACGAAGAGGAAGTACGTGTGTTCTTCCGTCTAAACTGTCATTGAAGGGGTGCTATTAGAATGAGAACGGTAGAAGTGGCGGACGTGACGGATGGTGCGTGATGCGCATTCGTTTAACCGTGTTCTTACTGTGCGTGCAGAAGAGGACACAAGCAGGCCGAAGAACACGACGCACCGACCGGCATTCAATGCCACGCATTCAACCGTTCCCGAGCAAACAGAACTGCACTCTCGTATGCCGCCACCCAAAAATCCCCAGTAGCTCTCACGCCACGCTAGCAAACTGACGCAGAGCATATAGTGTCGCCCCTGCCGCTCCTGTGCACTTCCAATACTCACCACAGCAGCCTGCGGCGAACGCCGCTTGGTCACACAGCGAGCCCTCTGCACTGGCGTACCAACAAAACACAAGCGAGCAGCTGGCGTTGACAGAAGTGGGGAGATGCCAGATTGCTGCGCCAAACTATGCTGGACACTACATGGAAAGTCATCCGACACACGTCTCTTCAGACCATCGACCAGGCGCGTATGCTTCCATGCCTTCTGCTGCGCCATGGCGCCCTGTCATCGGCCAGCCGGAATGGTCGGAAAATTGCGCACAACTTCGCGAAACACCATTACTGCCCAGAACGGAGGAACAGACTGGATTCCAGTGGCCAAGACAACCACATGCGGAAAATCCGTCATTTGGCGTGTCAGAGCGACACAAAATGGCATGGGAATCAGGTGCTTCTGCTCCCATGGCCCATCTCCACTCACACTCACACTCACGCTTCCTACGTAGCGTTGCCGAATGTGGAACTACCTCAGCTAGAGCTGGGTAAGTGGCATCTGCATCGATTGTATATGTAACTATCGCATTTTCTTCACTAGCGCCGATGACGCTTCACCGGTTGAACAGCAAAAACATCTTGGATGCGCTGCTGCAGGACTACGAGAACGCGCAGTATACGTCGAAAGTGGTGCCCTCTGCAGATCGGCTGAGCGGGGTGATGGTTGCACTTACAATCGGAGCGAGGAATGGCTTTAACGTCATCTCACTCCGTACCCACCTAAGCAGCGAGGCGGCTTTTCTGGACGCGGCAGAAGTGGCTATTCGGAAGATCTTTGCAAACGAGATGCCAGACGAGAAGATGCTGGAACAACTGTTGGCACGCCATGGCCGAGCACAGATTGTATACAGTTTCTCCAAAGAAGGCCCGTTATTCCGCGTGACGGCAAATATGGGCAAAGGCTGCGTTGTGCATGCACGACTGGCACACCAGCTACTCAAGGACGCCATTAAAGACGCGCGCCGATGTGCATTTGAGTGGATCATGCGAGACGAGCAAATGAGCCAAACATTGCAACTACAGTCCGAACTGGTGGTGGGCAGACTGGCAGAGCTGGAACCTGCGGAGTAGGTCGGCTGCATGGCCCCCCTTTACGTGTACCTCTTTCCCCATAGCAAGCATTGTACCATACTACTGCTACGTGTTGCTGCGCAGGGCACAGCGACGTTCCTGACCATGCTATCGAAACAAGCGCAGCGAGAAATATGCCTTCTTCAATGGCACGACTGATTGACGATTGCTGCGAATACTGGTATCGGTGAACGAGCGAACCTCTTTCTTCTGCGGTCGTGTGTGATGCTGACGGGCTGTGTAAATGACAAGCGTGTATTTAGCCATCTTTGCTCGACACCTATTCCCTCCATCTGGAAGCAATGGCTACATGTCATGAAGCTTTCCACGCGTGTCTAGACCAACATGTCACGCCTCATCCTTCCTCTCAACACTTCCACACTTCCGCACACACACCGCTTTGCAGCCGCGCCACTGTCCACACTTGGCTGAAGTAGGGGCTAGCGCGGCTAACAGGGCAAGCAGGAGGGATGACGCAATCGCGGCCAATAACGAAGCAAACGCGCAGAAAAGGTGGAAAACAACATCTGTGCCTTTTTTCTCAACACTCTCGCGCACGCTCTCCTTTCCGCCCACACGTTCGCATATTCACGTACAATGATGGTGCCGTTTGTGGCTTTTACGTGTTCACGCTATGCAGCTCTGCTCATCAGTCTACTTCTGCTCAACACGACTGACGCGATGGAGCATTCTTTACAACTCAGCCAATCCGGTCACACACGGCCCTCCTCGGGGCTGGAGCAATCCGTTTCCGGTGGCCATAGACTTGTTCAGACGGATGCTGTTTTCGACACGATTATCCACCGCCTACGTGTGGGCACAATCGTGGATCCCGACAAGACAACCGACGACTACCTGAAAGCGCGCCACAGCAAAATAGTCTTTCCTACAACCTCCCTTGCCTACAGCTCTATTTCCGATCGCGGCCTGCAGCACACCTTCGAGGTCCTGTTTCGCGAGCAAGACAACTGGAAGTTTCATTCTTTCCAGATCCCTCCGTGTATAGCACTGCGACTGTATCTCATCTCTGAAGACGCGAAAATGCGGAAGCATATCGTTGCGACGTTGCCGAAGGATCCGAATAGCATACTGGGGAAAGTGCCCTTGGAAGCCGTCAAGGAGCATTCTGAATGTTGCACGCGACAGGGTATGGAATACGCTTCGAATCACAACAATCATGACAGCGGCCCATGCGCTTCGGAATGCTACGTGAATGCGATCTTCGATCACCCCGCCTTCCTTATCACCTTGAAGATGAATTCTCGGCAGAGTGAGGAGATGTTCTATCGGCTACTGACTGTCTATGACCTTCGTGCTAAATTCATGTCAAGAACGGCGACCTCCGAAACAATGCAGTCTGAGTGGATAGTATTACACGAGAAACTGCGAAATGTCATGCTGATGCTCAGCCAGCACGAGAGTTTCCGCAACACATTCGCATCGTCTCTCACTGTGAACCGACTCCCAAATAGCTCGGGATCCCTCAGGTGCCTTACAAACGAGTTTCACGGAACAAAAAAGATGCTGCATAAACCGATTTTCGAGCTAGCATGGCGCTTTGACCTGGGCCTGAAAACCGACGGTCCGCAGATCGGGAAGTGGCAGCTTGAAGACGGCGAGCTTGCCGGTTTGCACACGGGGATCAAGATGTACGAGCATGCTGGAATCAGCGTTTCGCTGGAGGACACTTTTATTGTTGCATACGTCTCGGCGTCTTCTGATCCAAAATATGTTAAACTGCTGCATCAGGCGGCAAAGCGTCGCGCGGATGCGGGTACGTATTACGAGGAGGTATGCATTGTGATACGGTACATGGAGAGCCTGCAGTCTGAAAGCAACGCTGTTTACTATTATAACGGAAAATTCAGAGAATCGGTGCACGGGAAGACTAATTCCAACGCGGTGATTGACGAGTTGAGAACCTGCCAGAGTACCTATGCTGGAGTTAAACAAGCGTGCAAAAAGGCCGGGTACTACTCTATGAGCTCGATTTGCGGCGTACTTAACACGGGCATCAACAAGTTCCTCACCTCTACCAACGAAGCAGACGCTGATGAGAAGTAGCTATGAAGTGGGGCGATTCTCGGATCAGAACGGAGGAAGCAATACAGATAGATGGTGGTATTGACTTATTGAAGCATAGTAGAATAGGACTTATCGGATAAATAGACTATAACACGGAAGATGACAGTGTCACATACTGTCTTTGCTATAGGACAACCGTGTGCTTTGTCACACAGAGGACATGATTGTACACGCCTTGTGAGAAGAGACTGTGTTGTTCACGCACTCATGCGTTGTCGTCGGGATGTGGGGGGAAACTGTTTGGCTACGCACGAAAGGGGCGTGTCGATGAGGCACATGGCTGAAGGCAGGAGAAGAGCGAGGACGAAAACGGAAACTTGCATGTCGGCATCTTTCACATGTTTGCCGCTTACACTGCTCGCAACCGCCAACGCCAAAAACATCTTCAGCGCGAAGAAGGAATGCGTGAGTCGAATCGCGTGATAGCCCGACTTGAGTCGTCCTCCGCCAATCCACCGCTCAACCTTGATGCTCATCCCACCATCGCTCAGCTTCGACATCTGCTTGAACAAACACCCGCGCCTTGTTCTGTCACAAGCCTTGTTTGCCATTTTGGGAGAAAAGCCTTGCATGCGCAGAATCAGTTCAATTGCCTAACGGAAGTGATGATCCCGCTGGCTATATCCACTGCACAGACGCTGGACGAGCAGGCTGCAACAACGGGTGCCTCGGCACTTCGTGGCATTCCAGTGTCGTTCAAAGACACATTCAACGTTCAGGGAGTCGACTCGTGCATCGGTTACAGCAGTTTGGTCGGACAACCTATTGCTGTCGACTCTGTATTGGTGAGCTTGTTGAAGCAATTGGGAGCTGTGCCACTGTGTAAAACCAATGTTCCGCAAACACTGCTGACATTCGAGTGCCACAACCCGGTGTTTGGGCGAACACTAAACCCCTACAACTCGGCATTGACCCCTGGTGGCTCGTCAGGCGGTGAAGCCGCATTGATTGCTGCTGGCGGCTCTGTTCTCGGCGTAGGCTCGGATGTAGGCGGCAGTCTGCGGATACCTGCCCATTTCAGTGGTGTGTGTGCACTGAAGCCAAGCTACGGTCGACTCCCAATGTCCGGTAATCGAAGCACCAATCCTGGACAAGAGGCCATTCCTGCAGTCGTTGGACCCATGGCATACCACACACAAGACCTGCAGGTGTTTATGCGCGAAGTGCTTGGACTGGCTCCTTGGAAGCTGGACCCTTCGGTGATCGAATTGCCATGGCAAGCGTACACCGCTCCTGCCAAGCTCCGAGTGGGATTTTACACGCAAGACGGATTCACGCCTGCCAGTCCTGCCTGCCAGCGTGCAGTACGAGAAACAGCTGATAAGTTGCGTGCTGCTGGACACCATGTGGAAGAGTTTGATCCCCCAGCAGTGGTCGATGCTGTTCGACTATTCTACCAGCTTATGTCTGCGGACGGTGCGCGTGGACTGCTGTCGCCATTGGCCGGAGACGCTCCCAATGAAGCAGTGCGCACACTGGCATGGGCCACACAAATGTGGTCAATCACACGCCGGCTACTAGGTTGGTTTGCTCGACATGTGTTGCGGAGCCCGCATTTGGATATTCTTGTCACGGAAACACGCCCTCGAAATGTGTCAGAAACATGGAGGCTGCAAGCACGACGCAATGAATATCGCCTGAAGTTTTTGCAAGCTTGGCAGGCAACAGGCAGCAGCAAACTAGATGCACGCCCGCTGGATGTCATCGTGTGTCCGGTGAACGCGCTTCCTGCCATTCCTCATGAGACGTGCGGTAAAGTCACGGCAGCCGCCTCCTACACAATTCTGTATAACATTCTGGACTACGCGGTTGGCGTGCTTCCTGTCACCACCGTATCTGCCGCTGACGCGAGTGTCGATGGCGTCTCTTGGAGTGGCGGTGCAACCATTGGTTATCTGGAGCGCGAAATGCGTGCGCTATACAACATTGAAGTTGTCAAAGGTGCACCAATCGGCATCCAAGTCGTCGGTGGCCGTTTAGCAGAGGAAAAAGTGTTGGCTGTCATGGAAGTGCTAGAAGGGCTGGCGCGTGCGGAGGAAAAGGAAAGCTAGATGTGGGATCGGGACACAGTGGTTGTAGGGTCAGGGCAAAACGGTGATTGTGACATGGTGTGTCTTCTGCTGTTTGATGTTGCTCACTCGTGGTACACATCCACTTATCTGTAGTCAGAACAATAGTCACGTCAGATGAACCGAAATCGCGACCACCAGTGATATGGCGTGCGTTGCATTTCGGTTTGCATCAGCATGTGCTTCGTTCATTAACTAACATTGCAAGGTAGTGAACAGGGTCGTCACGTTTCCACGGACGTGTGCCCTGGACACATGGCAGCATGTAATGCCTGGATGCACTATTGTTTTGCCGCGATAAAACACAGGCTGCACATCTGCAGGTGAAACACGCGCCTGTATGGACCTCGCATCGTGCTGCGCGTATACTGTCGCTACACTCCACAGATGTCCTGTATGACAGCATCAAAGGCGACAAAAGGACACTCAAGCATCTTGCGTGCATGCATGCATACGTGCGATAAACAAGAAGAATGCGACAACCTGTTTCTAGAAGAAAAATGACGCCATTCGTATTACATAGTCGTCCACCGAACCAATTGTGTCAACCACACTGTGCGCTGTGCTATCTGCCGTTGAATCCATAGGCGGTGGGCTGTGCTGGTGCTCTGCCTGCCGAAGCGCGTCTACATCCTCTCGTTCCTCGACCATTCTTATAGCGTCGTCAAAACGCAGGTTTGCGCCACCACCAGCATCGACTTCTTTGTGCATAGATGTGGTGTCCTCCATCTGTTCTATGCCAATGATTTCCTTCCAGTCGATGACGCGATCGAAAGTGTAGTGCTCAAGGGTAAAATGTGCCTCCTCGATCACCGCATTGTCTAGGCGTCGTTTGCGTTGTGACTTGCGCAAGATACTATCCTCGATCGTACGCTCACTCACCAGTCGGTAGATGTGCACGTCACGGCTCTGACCAATACGATGACACCTAGTGCAACACGGTTAGTTCTACCACATCCAGCCCCTCCCCTGAACGGGCGGATGCGCATTACCGATCTTGGCATTGTTTTTCCATCTGATACGACCAGTCGGTATCGTAGAACACGACAGTATCCGCGCCAGTCAGGTTGATGCCTACACCGCCAGACCGTGTAGAAGAAATGAACACGAAAATCCGCTCGTCTTGATTGAAGCGTTCGGTGAACAGCAGCCGGTTGTCCACGCTGGTGAGACCGTCTAGCCGCAGATAGCTGTGTCCATGCGCACTGAGGAATATTTCCAGAACATCGAGCACACGGGTCATTTGTGTGAAGATCAAAACACGATGGCCGCCACGTTTCAGGGTGTCCAGCAGCACGCGTAGTTGCTGCAGCTTACCACAGTCGTACTCTAGTAACCAGGGGTCAGGTAGCATTAGATAGCTTTCGTAGGGGCGGTCATGGAGCGGCAATGCAAAAGGTGTGGAAGAAGGAGCATGCACAGGATAGTGAACTAGCACCGGAGGCACAATACATCGAAAAGAGTTTGCTATATCGCACAAGGTGGGTACAGAAATGACGGAACGCACTGGTGACACGCACTGCAGATGGTGGTGGGGTGCTGCGCGTAGTCGCCAAAGAGAGTCTCTTGCGCCGACTGTTGGTGATCGCGGGGGTGCTACGACGTGCAGACAACTGGCCCACAGATCAACGAAATTGTCGGACACTGGGTGACGGCAAGAAGGCGTGGTCTCTTGCACAGTTTTCTCGTAGGCAGGGGTAGTGCATAGATCTTCGATCAGTGCGCGTCGTCGATCCAGCTGATCGTGCAAATTGGTTGTGGACATGTTGAACGGGCTGACGACGGGCCGTTCTGAGAACAGATTGGGGTGATTGCACACTTTGCGAAGCTGCATCAGTAAATTGATCACATTCAGGTAGGATCCCGAGAGTTTGCTATCCTGACGCCGCGACCGCGCAATGAAGTCGTCGTAAAGATAGCGCTGACGCTGCGACAACGGGCACACGATCAGGTGTTCGTACTTTTTCGGCATCTGCTTTTCCACTTCCGACTTCATCCGGCGCAGAATGTAGGGACGCAGCAGTGTGTGCAGTCGCCGCAACATCTGCTGGCCAGGATCATCCGTGGCGTCGCCGTTTCGAGAAGGACCATCGACTATCTGATCAATCGGTTTGGCAAACCACTCTTTGAACTCCTTATGACTGACGAAGCCGTCAGGAAGACACGCCGTTTCTCCCGGGGGCATGAGAAAGTAGAGCAGCGACCATAGCTCGCCGATATGGTTCTGCAGTGGTGTCCCGGTCAGGATCAGACGCCGCTGAGATTTGAAGCTTAGCAGCGCCTGCCACCGCTGACTGCGAAAGTTTTTGATCTGCTGTCCTTCGTCAAGCACAAGGTAGCACCAGCGCTTTCGTCGAAAAATGGACTGGTCCTGGACGGCCAGCTGATAGGAGATCAGACAGATGTTGAATTCGTCATCGCGGGTCCAGCCCCGCCGTTTTTCGGCACGCACGTTGACATTGCCGGTGTAGACCAAAATGCGAAGCGCAGGACACCATTTTTTGCATTCACGTTCCCAGTTGTGGATGACGCTGGTGGGCACTACCACCAGATGCGGACCCCAGATGCGATGCTCGGCAAGAAAGGCAAATAGCGCGATGACCTGGATCGTCTTACCCAAACCCATTTCGTCTGTATGCGGTGAGCTAATGACGAGAGGTGTGTGTGGGAGCGAGCGTACCTGCCAAAATGCCGTTTGACTGTTTCATGAACAGGTCGAGCATCCATTGCACACCTGACTTTTGGTATTCACGCAGATCGTGACGCAGCAGGGAGGGAGGATGCGCGAAGACATCGAAGAGAGGGGCAGCAACGGACGAGTCTCGCTCTTCGTTGGAAGAGTCGAGCACGTCGAAGTCGTGACTGGAAGCGTCGGTATCCTCTGGGTCGTCTATGCCGACGACCACAGGTGTGGTGGCACCACTGCTGTCGGGTTTGTCGTGCAAAAGCGAGGCAGACATTTCGAGCACTTTGTCGAGTTTCCGCTTGCCAGCCATTTTGAACGCATGTTGTTCGTCTTCTCGTCGCCGGTGCTCGACAATCTAGCATGTGTGAATGAGTGGTAGCAGAGTGACGCAGTGACGCAGGACAGGGATGGTATCTACTTTCCGTGCTAACAACCAGTGTTCGTCCACACAGCGTGCCACTTGCCAAGCCAGCTGTTGCTGGTGACGCAGTGCCTCAGGCAGGACCTCTTTCGTGTCTGGCGAAGTGTGCCGATTGAAATGCTCAATCATTTTGTTGCGCGCAGTGACAGCTGTCATGCGAATATCGCGAAAGCGTTTCATCCGTTCGAGCCCTCGCAGCATGTCCCGCGATTGCTCAGACACACGAAGGGGGAGTGCGGGAACGGTATGGTGGTGATGGTGGTGGTGGTCGACGGCAGCAAGGGCGTCTCGACCGGTGGTGTAGGAAGCAGCACGCATATGCAAGTAAGCCACTTCGCGCCACTTAGCGTTGAATCCCTCATAAGTGGTGACATCGTCCAACCAATAGAACGCGTTTAGAAACCTAGTCAAACGCGGCTCTTCTGCGCGGAGAGGGTGCGGGAGGGCGTGGCGTGTGTGGTCGTCGGTGTCGCAGGCAGCCGTTTTTGAAGCAGTGAATTTGTCAGTGAGCAGACGAGGAGTGATGTGGAGGGGATGGGTAGCCAGCAGCTCCTGGATTGTGAGGTGGCGCGGTGTGCGACAACACGTACAGGCACGCTCTGCGCAAGCTGGTGGTCGGATGCGTGGTCAGCGACACCGGCGTGGTGGGGCTGTCGCGCAGCCACGGCGTACAGCTGGTCGATGGAGGTGCGCAGACGTTTGCGACAGCGCTGGAGGGAACCGTCGAGTTCAAGTAGCCGCTTGTGGCGGAGAAGGGCAACGGGTGCGTCTGGTGGCTGGCTGTGTGGCGTCTTTTGTGTTCTGCCCATTGCGGAAGCGGAACGAAGAATACACGCTAGCGGCAGTCGAGACACGCCTGCCCGTTTCACACTCGCAAGAAGGCGACGCCGCCACACCTACTGCATTGGCTGTGTGTGCAGTGGAAGTGGCGTTCTTTCTTTGTTGGAAGTACTGCTATACACGTAAACAGTTGCGCAAACACCAACAACAGCAGCATCCAGCTGTGGAGGATTGCTTATCGCAGCTGTTCGTCGCACCAGTGTCGCTCAACACGCTCCCTCACACATACCAACGGTTGACAAACCATGCCATACACGTGCTGAAAGGGTTTGTTAGAAGGAAGTGTCCGCTCAGTGGCCTTCGCAGCGTTGTTCAACTTTGCGTGAGTCAATCGCTTAGAGAAGCGTTTTGCCTTTTCTTGCCTCGCTACGCCTGCAGCACCGCCCCGACCTTTCTGCAATGTGGTGGGCAGACGCGCCGATACAGTGGATCCGCGAAACAATTTCCCGCACCAACGAACAGGAGCAGGAGCAGGAACAGGAGCAGCAGCAGCAGCACCACCAGCGGCAACGGCAGCGACAGCGGCAGCAGACGCCGCATGCAGCCAGGCTGCATGGCATGCCAGCCTCCTCCTCCGTCCACGGCAGCCGCCGAACAGCCGCGCCGTCGCGCTCCAGCACCTCGTCTGGCGCCAACAGCCGTGCTGGACCACGCAGGTAAGCACGCGCCCGTGTGTGTGTGTGGCTGCAGGGTGCTCAGTCTGCCGTCCTGCGCACGCGTGTAGAAGCAGACAGCCCGCGACACAGCCCCAGCAACGTGCAGCCACCACGAGAGAGTCCTTCTCTGCCGCATCTGCCGGTGTCGATGTCGATGCAGATACGGATGCCGACGCAGAGGCAGAGGCAGAGGCAGAGGCAGACGCTGCACTCGCCACCTCCACCATCTTCGGCAACAGCAGCACGCTGCTGGGAGACAGAGAGACACACAGAGACACACAGAACAGCCGGACAAACAACGGAACAAACGACAGAACACGCCACCGCTGCTCGCCGTCGACAGCTGGTGCGGTGGTGAGCAGACACTTGCAGCTGGACCTGGACGGGCCACGCACCAGTCGCCAGCCGCTCCCAGCCTCTCTGCAGCACTACGCGGACGCGTCCTTGCCGCCAGCACACAGCGGGCGACACCGCACCTCTGCCCACCTGCCAAACACCTTCCCGCTGCCGCGCACACCGTCGCCGGAGTGGCACCAGCGCACGCACGCGCGACCGTCAGCAAGAGCTGTGCCCGAGTCCACCGTCACGGCTGTGTGCAGTGGGCGGGACAACAATCCGAACCGAGATCCGAACCGAGATCCGAACCGAGGTCCGAGTCGAGATCCGCTGCGAGGCACCAAGCGCATGCTTCCCCCTGCGTTCAACGACGCACACGCTGCGGAAGACACACGCGCTGCGGAAGACTCGCTGAGCACATACTACCTTCCA
>QZWT01000006.1:0-111026 GCA_004114315.1 Cochlonema odontosperma | reverse complement strand
CCGACAGCACCGGTCTCTGCTGCGAACTGGTGCCCACACAGGAGCTGGTGATGCGACACCACGTGGTGGGATGGGAGATGCTCACACACACGCTATGTCCAAGCCTAGCGTCGGTGGCGTCGCTGGTGTTGCCGAAGGACGAGCTGCTGGGTCAGTTGGTGGTGCCCTATGCCGGCTGGCTGCACAGACACTGGAGCGAAGCACTGGAGAGCTGTCTGCTGGCATCGGCGGTGATCGTGCTGGAGGTGCTACGTGGCGAGCGTGGAAGCGGGAGTGGAACAGCAGCAGCGTGATAGTGTAGTGGGGAGGAGGGGGAGAGAGAAGAAGGAGAGAAGCAGGCTTGTGGAGGCATGGGTGTTGTGGTTGTGGTGTCTTGGATGGCATGGATGAGCCCAGTGGAAGTGGGCAGAGCATGCGTGTGGTCGGTGGCAGGTGACGTGTGGACAGAGGGTGGGATGGGGCGAACAGCAACGCCATCGACCGCGCTCAGCATCCGCCATTGCCACGACGGCGGATGGACGACTGCGCTGCCAGCACGGTGTGTCTGGGTGGCAAAACACAGCGGGGACAGCGCATAAGCAGCAGGACGTTGAGATAGACAGTGGGATAGAAGGTGGGCAGATAGTGGGAAGAGAAGGCGCTGTTGACGTGCTCTGCACGGTGTACACACACAGCGTGTATGTCACAACAAGTGCCTGTTCGCACTGAGCAGCATGAGCAGCACTGCGCAGCTACGCTTCTACAACAGCCAACGCTGGTCAATGCAGCGCAACGGCGGCTGAATGCAAAGCCATTTGGCCTGCAATTGAGACTGGCTTTTGGGTGGTCGTCCAGACACAGGTGGCAGCGCGCACAAACTTTCGTTCCCAAAACAGTGTCAACCACACGTGGCATGGGGAAAGAGAAGAACACAGCGAAGCCTGCTGCCAACAAGGGAAAGAAGCCCAAGGCGGGCGACGATGGTAGGCGTGTTTCGACGCAGCACAGTCGTCTTCTTACTACCCTGTGCCCTATTGCAGACGAAGGAGGGAAAGGGTCAAAGCTCAAGGCCGCCAACGCTATCAAGGCATTGTCTTCTCCTCACCGCCCCTCCCCTTGCTCATCCTTGCTACTTATAGGTGCGTCATATTCTGTGCGAGAAACACGCGAAGGTGGGTGAAGCACGAGGTGTCCTGTCCAACGCACGTTCGTTTGCATAGATAGCAGAGGCGTTGGAAAAACTACAAGCAGGCGAACGGTTTGACAAGGTGGCAGAGGTGTACTCAGAAGGTAGCAGCGTGCATGGTTGCATGTTCCCAACTCACGCTGTGTGCAGATAAGGCCAAAGCGGGTGGTAGGTGGTGTGCGCGTGGGGAAGCGCGTTCAACGGGTGTAAAGGTAGTCTGGGCTGGATGATCCGTGGATCGATGGTCGGACCGTTCCAGGAAGCTGCATTTGCGTTGCAGCCGAGCACCTGTGCTACGCCTGTCTACACAAATCCACCGGTGAAGACGGTGCACGGCTACCACTTGATCATGGTGGAGGACCGCAAGCAGTAATGCGGCAGTCGTCGTCCTTCTCCCCCTGTGCACTGTATGTTCCAGGATGTGGCATGCGCGTTTATGCGGGAATAGAACAGATGCGTCAAATGAATGCACGGTTGAAGTTCGGTATAACGCATTGGTCACAGGTTCGACACTATAGCCATGTTGCTGGCACCACACACTATATGCCCCCACACACAGTTGCCCACACCTGTTCCAATGCTTTGGCTTCCTCCATCACACGCCCCACTACAAACAGCCCTGTTCCCTTCGAGATACTGCTACGAGTGTTGCCACCCCTAGAAACCACTCTCAGCAAGCGCATCAGCTGAGCATAGAGGAAAGGAACCATCACAAAGATGTATCATGCACACCAGATCGCGTCTATCGTTTTCGTGTGGGTGAAGGTGTTGTGTAGTGTGATGGCGTGTGGCGGCGGCTGTGAAGGTGAAACTGCAGTGTACATTTTGGCGTGATCGGTGTCCGACTTCCATGGCCAGCTTGGGCAAAGTGTGCATTGGCCACTACGAGCTTCGCCAAACACTAGGCACCGGCACCTTTGGCAAAGTCAAACGTGAGCCGCATTCTGCAGTGGCGATAACATCTTCAGTCGCCGTGCATTCCGTCACCGGTGTGCGTGTCGCTGCCAAGCTGGTCAATCGACGACGCTTGGAATCGCAGGACTTGGCCGCTCGATTGCAGCGAGAAATCCAGTATCTGCGTCTACTCCAACACCCACACATCATAAAACTGTGACGCCACACGCCCAAGAACCACGCTCAAGCCACATCTAGTTACGACGTTATCTCCACTCCCACCGACATCGTGCTTGTGCTTGAATACGCGGGGGGCGAGCTTTTTAATTACATTTCCGATCGAGGGAGAGTAGGCGGCTTTCTCATGTCCTTTCCGCCGTTACCGCTGCTCACGCCAAGGGAAGATGCGTGAGGTGGAGGCACGGCGCTTTTTCCAGCAGCTGATATGTGCCGTGGAGCACTGTCACATGCACAACATCGTACACCGGTACATTCCCACCCAGGGTGTGCCACCTGTTTTCTCACCCTCTCCGTGCGTGCTCGACACCAGCGATCTGAAGCCAGAAAAGTGGGGACAACACGTGCGGGTCGTCAGCTCATCTCCCGCCGTTTAGTCTCTTGCTGGACGCCACGAACAACATCAAGCTTGCAGACTTCGGCCTCTCCAACAGTCTGTCTGACGGCAGTTTCCTCAAAACAAGCTGCGGCAGTCCAAACTACGCTGCACCCGAGGTCATTTCGGGAAAGTAGGCGACCCTCGCGTGCCCCCATGCTTTCACACCTTCTAGGCTGTACGCTGGCCCAGAAGTGGATGTGTGGTCTTGCGGAGTGATTCTGTATGTGATGCTGTGCGGTATGCTCCCATTCGATGACGACCACATACCTGCTTTGTTCCGGAAGATCTCTGGTATCCTGCTTCTCATGCGGCGGCTGTGCATTTCACGCTGACTAACGCGCTCGATGTGTGTCACTCTTCGACCCCCCCTGCAGAAGGCCGATTCACAATTCCACGCTACGTCTCCCCCAAAGCGCGAGAGCTCATCCAACACATGCTGGTGGTAGATCCAATGCACCGCATTTCCATAACAGAGATAAGGTGACACCAAACACATGGACCCCCATGCCAACATGTGCGAGGTAGACACAACGAATGGTTTCTCGAAGACTTGGCCGACTACTTGAAAGTCTATGACGGAGGCGACGGAGGTGACGGAGACGAAAACGATGGCGGTAACAGCGATGTCGGCGAGACACGGAAGGAAAAGGATGCACGAACGATGTTTGACCAGTCTGGCTATCAGCATCCAAGCGCATACATTGTCTCTCTTCTCGCCGAGGTATGGGTTGTGCAAGGAGACGCTGCAAGGCGACATCGCTGACTCTACTAGAAGTTAAAGCTTTCGCTGGAGCATGTGCTGGTAAAGCTGGCAGAGCCTGCGTCGCCACAGCAGACGGAAAACGAGCTGCAGATTGCTTACCGCTTGCTGCATGACAACAGCAAGACAGCCAATCCAGGTTTGCACTCTATGGCGGGACGTTTGACGCTAAGCCTGCACTCCTGGACAGATCTTTTCAACGCCGGTGGACAACCGATGAGCAAATCCATGTCCATGCAAAGTCAACGGGTAGTGTTTGCGTCGTCTGAACAGCGGTAAGAGACGTGGTATAGGAAAGTCGACAGTCGATCGATTCAGAATCCCCACCAAAGTCATCCATATCCGTGCTTGGCTCGAGCTTGCCAGGATGGCTGGAGCAACAAGCATCTGTCCCCTCCATCAACGCAACCACAAGCTCTGTACGGCGAACATTGACACGGCGGTTCGCAGGTTGGAGCGCGATCGACACAAGCCGCGGTGGCAAGCACTGATGTGTGCTAGATTGGACGCCAAAGCATGGGCGAACCATGTCCAATCCTACGCCGCACAAGCGTACAGAGAAGTGGACCGACCAGATCTCAGCAGCAACCGTTAGCACGGAGGCCAGCACCAAGGGTGCTCTGATAGCTTCTGCACGACGCACGCGATGGCACGTTGGCATACGCTCTCGTGCCACACGGTGGCAGGACGTCATGAAAGAGGTGTACCACGCACTTGCGTCTTTAGAGATGGTAATAGTGCTGCTTCTCTTGCCCCCATCGACGACTACTTACTCTTACTAGAAGTGGCGGACACTCGACGAGTTTCATGTGCGGGCCATCTACCAGGCGCCTGACACGTCTTGGCTGGTGAAGTTGGACCTGCAGCTGTATCAAACGGAATCCCGCACATTCCAACTTGACTTCTGCTGGATTCCGACACCGGGACTCTACGAGCTGGACCATGTAACAAACCTTCCGCGATGCTGTATTTTTCCGTTTTTCGAAGTGTGTGGTCGGCTGATGTCTGAACTTGCCGCCGGCATCTCCGCGTGACACGCAGTGAGCGTGGGAGTGAATGTGCACTGGTGTGCTGCTTGCCACATCGAGACCGACTGCTTTAGTGTACATTAGTAACGGGGTGCGATTGTATTTCCATGCGTCGGAATCTAAACTATATCACTACATTACCTGTGGACCAGTATTGCTATGTAGACACACACGTGGGTGCAAGGTTAGCTAAGCTGGTCTGGTCTGGTCTGGTCTGGTCCGTGTTTCTTATGACACAATACTTGTGAGGATGAATGGGGACAGCATGTCCTTTGTTTGAGACGCCAGATCGACACCCATTCTGAGCACATCTGCAACACTAGACCGAGCATCTGCTCCTCCTCCAGTCCTTGACAGGGCGGATGATGGAGCGAGAGTGAGTTGGACCACTTCGCTCTTGCTGAAGCAGCAGTGGTGTGCGGAACGACCTTGTTCGTCGCTAACTTTTTGAGCAGCACTCCCATCAATCAGGCGGATGTCACGCAGAAGGCAAACGCCATTGACTCACTCGACCGCCAGTCCAACCGCCGCCTTGGACGCCTCTCACGTCGCTTCCTTTTCAATACCACCGCAAGAACGTATAATACCGTCTCCCTCCACAGTCCACGACCACGCGGTGCCGCGTTGGACGGCTCCATCTCCGCCACCTGCTGAAGACACCACCGCCTTCGCCACCATCACCACCACCACCGCTACCAGTGTACCCTCTACTGTATCATTCCAAAAGAAAGAAGCTACTTCCAACCCTCCTCCTATGTGGAATAGCAGTCTTGGCGAGGACGAAGAGAACGACGCTGATCCTGACGACGACGCCGACGACACGCCACTGCACTCGCGTCATCGGCAACAACACGCACCGCTGACGCTCAAGGAGCAGGAAAAAGCAATTGACAATCTAACCAAAGCAAACCTCAACCTGAAATTGCAAATCGCGTTTTTGCAAGAGCAAGTGGACGCGGTGTCGAACGACGGCGTCGCCAAAACTATCAAGCAGGTGGACTTCCCACTGGCCAGTAGAGTGTACCTAACTGTGGCTCGTTAGAATGTAGATATGCGCGTTTACTTGCAAGACTTGAAGGCGAAGCTGGCCAACAAGACGAAACAGCTGACCGATGCTCGCGGTGCCATCGAACAACTTCAGATAGAGCTGCATGAACAGGAACGTTCCCCTGCCATCGACACAGAGTATCTGGAGATAGAGCTACGCGAGGCGAAACAGCAGCTGTCCGAGTATCGCCATGTGGATACATGGTCCACACTTGGGGAGCGGGAGGTGGTGTATCAGCAACGAGATGAAGCAGAACGAAAGCTGGACACGCTGCTACACGAGGTGTCTGTGCTACGTGCAGAGCTGGCCGATCGGGACTTACATGTGCAAGACATTGCCGCAGAGCTTGATTGTATGAAGGAACAGGCACATCGTGCCGAGCACCTTGAAAGTGTAGGTGTGGGAATGTGCCATCCGAGTGTGCTGACAATAGTGTACTATCCGCAGACGGTCACCTATTTGCGTGACCAGGTGGCTGAGTATGCGCTGCGGAGTCGAGAGATAGATACGACGCTCGTTGCGTCGATTTCCACCGCAAGTGCTGACGCCGGCAATATATCCAGTGCAACTTGGCTTCAGGAGCGACAGCAGCTCCTGCAGGTGATCGATGAGCTTCACGAGGTAAACGGCTGCTCTCGAGCTTGCAGATACGGATTCTAAGTTGCCATAGGAATTGGAGATGGAACGACGCGTGACATGTCAGACCGCTGCCGTTACCACCACCACCACGGCTGCTGCTGCTGCCGCCGATCTAAAGCTGGACCAAGAACTCTTTCGGTTGCAAAAGGAAGCTGACACACTGGAGCGAGAGCGGGATCTCTGTCACGCAGACTTTGAGCGCGTAAATTGTCCCTACAACAGTGCTGAAAGGGCTGATTGTGTAGGTGCAAGTGGAAATGGAGCAATTGCGTGTGAATGCGGAAAACGAGATCAACGATTTGCAAGTGCAGGTGGATGACTTGACGCACGCACTCATACAGCAGCAGCAGCAACACCAACAGCACCAACGTCAGTGCTCGCAATCGTGTTCGATGAAGAGTGTGGACGACCGGCTTCAGAGCCTGGACAACGAGTGCAACGATATTGCTCGTGAGCGTGATGAAATTACCGAGCTGCTAAAGGAAGTGAATGCGCAACTGCATCAAGAGAAAACACATCGTCGGCAAGCGGAAAACCGCGAACGCCAAGCACGACAGGAAGCAAGTCGTATTCGCCGAGCATCGGTGCGCTCTGGCCTGTCTAATAGCGAGTACGAGCAGAAGCTGATCGAAGCAGAAAACCGATGGCAAGAAGAGGCAGATGCGCGACAAGACGTGGAAGATCGTGAGCATGCGTTTAGAGAGAAGATACGCCAAATGCACGAGCAGTGCAATAAACTTGTGGAGCAAAAAAACACTCTGGAAAGCATGACCATGCAGCTGGACGACCAATTGGCTCAAGCGAACGACGAAAAAGCGCAGCGTAGCAACGAAGGCGAGGTGGCGCGTATCGAAGAGCATCTGGCGCATGAACGAGAAGCTGCATGTACTCGCATTTCCGAATTGGTCAATCAGATAAGGTAAGTGACACTTGCGTGTTGGCCACACAAGAGCTGCACAAACAGTGCTACATAGGCGTCTAGAGCTCAAACTACAGGACACCACCCAGAACATGCTTCGGTATCAGGAAATGGCAGATGAGCAACGACACACCTCGCCACCTGTGGCTCGATCCGGGAGTATTCTAGACTCCTCTCTCCAAAAAACTGTTCAAGAGTTGCGCAGACAGTTGGACGGCCGAGCGAACGAGAACCAAGAGGTAGGTTTCATGGTGTGTGTGCGTGTGTGCGTGTGACTCTCATTGATCCGTATACCAGCTGATCAAGGAGAATACGCGACTTCACACCAAACTGGAGCGCCGTCAAAACTGGATCACCAAAGCGATGGATCATCTAGGGGTGAGTCGTCGTGTGCCTGCCACGCCTTGCCCATCGTAGACTAAAACAGTTGCTCCAACTGCTATAGAGGATTAATGAGCGGCGTTCGACTACCGAGCAGGTAGCTCGATCACGTCACAGCAAATGGACACCATCGCCCATCAGTGAGCCAGGCGATGTTGTTGGCGATGGAGATGGCGGTGGCAGCAGCAGTAGCCGTGTTGAGTCTCCACGGCACGGCAAGGACAGCTCTACATTGCGTCGCGCAACCAGTGAACGTGCAACAAGCACAGAGCGGGCAACTGCTCATCAGCAGCGACCGCGTTTCGAAAGACATCCGCAAGATGCGAAAGCGAAATCATCGCCTGCAAGATCCTAATCCCGTTGCATCACTCTCTTCTTGCTGTAATTCTCACACAATTGTCGCATGTGTCATATGCGTCTGCTAGAATCCAATAAAGATCGTAGCGCTGGCAAACAAATCTTCTCAGCGACGGCACAACCAGCATACGCATGCGTGCATGCGTGCGTGCGTGCATGGTAAGAGTATGTATGATGGAATATCACTTTATAGCATTGCTCTTCTATTGACGGGTGTGAGGACAAGCTGTACGAGCCCCGCGCAACGATGCTAGAGAGAGGGTGCAGTTTGGATACAGTGTATAAACACAGCCGTCTCGTGCAAAGTGTCTTGTGGGGGTGGGAAGATGAATGCTGCTTTGTTTACGCTGCTTTCTGATTCTGGCGTTTCAGGGTGGCCCCAGTTCGTGCTGCAGGGGTAAAACGTGAAATCTGGACTGTGCGCGTCTGCACGTAACAATGTTTCAGCCCTGCTGATAATCGACGACATGGACCAGATAATGCGGTTCATGGGTTGGATACTGAGCACGCCATGGTTTGTGACTTCGCTGTTAAGAGGACACGCGTGTGAGTGTGTACAGAAGAAAAGGGGTGCGGCACATACATGAGCTGTCCTCGCACCTTGTGACCGGCAGCAAACTGGTCGGGGTACATAATAGGATCGATGATACGGCGGATCTCTCTGTAAAGCTTGTTGGCCACCGCGCGCTTGTGTGCAGGATCGATGGTCAGTATATAGATCTCTTTTCGGTATGTTGGCTGGTGGGCATGCATTTTGGTGATCGTGTGACACGCTGTGCAGGGGAAATTGTGGTGAGTGTTGCTGATCGTTTCCAGACAACTTGTGCAGAGACGACCCGTATCATCAAGCACGGTGGTTTGTCCTTCGCGGGTGCACTCCATACAGCTGTAAGAGCGATTGAGAGCGTCTTGATCGTGTAGTGTCTTAGCAAGGATCGCTGCTTTCTTTTTCGAGCCAAGAGGCTTTTTGGCACCGCTCAGTCTTCGCACATACGCCATCATTTCTGTGAAGGCATGGTTCCGGTATAGACACAGTGTCGGATTCTTTCTCCAAAGGCGACCTGCATAGATGCCGTCGGAGGTTGTCAGCTGACGGCTGCTCTTTACTTTGTTCGCCAGTCTGCTGATGACGCTTTGGTAAGGTGTGGTGAGACAGAGGGTGCTCTTGTGTTCACTCTCGTGTTGTCTGACCAGGGTCACAAGATCCCCGACCGCTAGGTCGTTGGCAGCGTCGAGCAATTTGACTTTCTCGTTGAATGTGAGCAGCGTTTCGGACATACCCATCAGTCTGGTGAGCACGCGAAAGCGAAGCTTGATGATTGCGTTGCTGGTGAACTGCTGTACAGACATCGATTTGCCCATGTTGTACTTATCCAGTGTTGGATAGCCGTTGAGCGGAGAGAATTCGAAAGACTCGGCGCTGCGAATCCATTGTCGAAGCATTCTAACGACGGCGACGGAGTGCGTGGGGAGGAAAGACGCCAAGACAGGCTGGGATAGCCAGTAGAGAAGGAACAGTGTTTGCATGGATGGTACAGGGGGAGGAAGAAAGCCGTGGATGTACAGATAGGCAACCTGCTCGATCTCGGTACTGTTCATGTCACGCGGCGCGACAAAGCGAGAATACGCGGCAAAGGCTGACTGGGTTGCGATGGAGGGTTTGACGGGGTCGGCAGACTCTGATCGGAGCAGCGAGATCCACAGCAGCAGGGGCATTTTCAAATACGCGAACGTACGCTTTAAGAGGACGCTGGTGGCTTCGTTTGCCACCTTTTCCGTTGGCGCGACACTATGAGGGATCAATTTGATCTCAGACTGTACGATTCTTTCGAGACAGCTCGTCATATGCGGGGTCCATTGGACGTCGGTGACTAGATCGACATAGCTCACCGGGCTCCAGATGTTTTTCACGATGTCGCCACCGGCAAGCAGCTCATCACGCAAACGAGTGCGAATAGACTCGCCTACACAGACAGTGCTAGCGCTGTGGTCGAGCAGCTGCGCTATTGCCTGCTTTTTGGCCTTGCGTGACTCAATGTCGATGTTGCGCGTGAGGATATGGACAGGAGGGGAGACAGAGTAGAGGTTGAGGTTGATTGCACGCACCACGTAGCACGGCTGACTGTGGTCGGCGGCGGTGGTGATGGCGGCGGCGATGGGGATGGCGATGGGGGTGGCGACAGCGGTTGTGTGTGTGGCGAATGTGGCGGGGAGTGCCACGACAAGCACAGCGAGTGTTTGAATGTGCATGTATACGTGTGTTCTAGAGTGTCGCTGATAAACAAAAAGCGGAGAAGCAGGCGAAGAAGGGCGTTCTGTCCTGAGCACCAATCGACTGGAAGCGAGATGCAGAGCAAGCCGAAGGCGCTTTTTTTATTCAGCGGCCAGTGGGTTCCTGGCCCACTAGTCCACTGGCCACATGGCAGCAGTGCAGCCACAGCACAGGGATGGCAACGCAACATTCTGCTTATGAACAACGGCAGCGGTGTTGTGGTGGCAATGGTGGTTTTGCAGGTGTTGAACACGTTGGTGTGGTAGTGTAGGTGCAGGTGCGAACACAGCAAGTGTAAGCGCAGATGCAAATGCAAACACACACACAGTTGCAGGTGCAACACCCGATGGCTGTTCCCATGGCAAGCCATTGCACTGAAGTGCCACTGCTGTTTGATCAGTTCTGTTTGCAACTGTGTGGGCTGATCGTCGCTACTGCTGTTGTTGCGAAAAGACGCAGCAGCGTGGGTGGAAAGAGGCGTGTTGCATTTTCTCATGCATACGCTGCGCTACTTGAATGGCTTCAACAACCATTTGGCCTCAGAAGCACTGCCCAACGCACTGCCAGTCGGTACAAACACACCATGTCCATCGCGTTTCATTGCTTGGCTGCACAGGGCAAAACACGCCGCAGCAATGTCCCTACGGCTTGATCGCCGAACAGCTGTCCGGCTCTGCATTCACCGCTCCCCGTGCCGAAAACAAATACACGTACACTCCCCATGGCTGTCCTGTCCCTGCAATCTGCCAACCTAGTGCGGTGTAGCTGGTTGTATCGTGTGCGCCCTTCCGTGCAACACCGTCCTTTTCAACGTGCAGACGGCTGTGATGTCTTAGTGTCGGATTTCACAAACGAAGCACTGTGTGACAGTGTGCCTGATCAGCTGCGATGGCTGCCATTCGACATCCCAGAGCCCTCCACTGATTTTGTGCGTGGTCTGCGCACGGTGTGTGGTGCGGGAAGTGCTTCGCTGCGCAACGGCATGGCCGTGCATGTTTATGCTGCCAATGCAAACATGCAGCACCACTCGTTCTACAATGCCGACGGTGACTTTCTCATAGGTGTGTCCACCCAATGACACTCCCAGCCACCAAACTAACACCTGCTCCTCTAGTGCCCCAACAAGGCACGCTGAACATTCGCACTGAATTTGGACGCATGCATGTGGCTCCCGGCGAGATCTGTGTGATACAGCGTGGCATGCACTTTCACGTCAGTCTACCCGACGGTCCCAGGTTAGTTCGCACACGCACGCATGCACGTACGCACTCACTCATTCGTCACGCCACACAGCCGTGGATACATTGCTGAAACGTTTGGGGCTCATTTCGAGCTACCTGAGTTTAGTGTCATTGGTCCAAATGGGCTGGCGAACCCTCGAGACTTCCAGACCCCTGTCGCTGACTACGAAGATTTGGACGTGCCATGGACTGTAGAGTGCAAGTACGATGGTCGGCTATTCACTGCCACACAGGTAGAAGTGTGGTGCTGCTATGGTGTCTCACACTCCTGTGCTCACACCCACATCCAGGCACACTCTCCGTTCAATGTGGTGGCGTGGCATGGCAACTACGTGCCATACAAATACGATCTGTCCAAGTTCTGCGTCGTGAACTCGGTGTCGTTTGACCACTTGGTACGCGCTTAGCAGTGGCTGTGCATGGCACACGAGAGAGCGCGTTTGACATTGCCTCCTCAGGATCCAAGCATTTTCACCGTGCTTACCTCGACATCGGCCGTCCCTGGCACCGCGCTGATGGATTTCGTGATCTTCCCGCCCCGATGGGCTGTGCAAGAGCACACATTCCGTCCCCCCTACTTTCACCGCAATTGTATGGCCGAGTTTATGGGACTTATTACCGGCACATACGAGGCGAAATCCACAGGGTTTCTTGCTGGTGGCGCGAGGTATGTCGCAGTCTATGTTGGATGGTGTCGGTGGTGTCAACGATATCCGCTGTCGGATGGATGCGTTGATTGAGCGAGCGAGTAGTTTGCACAGTGTCATGACACCACACGGCCCAGACGCGTCCACCGTCATATCGGCTACACAAGCAACCCTGAAACCGCAACGCGTGTCTGACGGCACCCTGGCATTCATGTTCGAGTCGAGTCTGATGCTGCGACCTACGCGTTGGGCCTTGCAAATGCGGGACACTGAGTACTGGCGTGTATGGTCGGAGATTCCAAAAATGTTTAATGCGGCATGGCAGCCCCCCGCCTCAACCGACTAGCGGTGCTTTTTCGATGCTAACAGCTGTTGTTCGCTAGCAATAAACTTTCTACGCTGCTTCATCATGTGCGTGTACATCACCGTCAAGCCTAAGAGGACAATGAGTGTGAATGTGTGAATGTGTGATGCGTGATGCGTGATGCGTGATGCGGCAAGAAGATACGCCTACCAACAGGGTACACGCAGAGAATCATAATCAATGCTATGTAGAGCGAGTACCGCGTTCGTCTGGCAACACCTGGTTGTTCGTGAGCATATGGTGTGTTGACGGGCCACAATGCGTAGATGCGACGCTCACCTAGGCTCTGGTAGATCTGCATTGCCTCACTGCCAGCTCCCACCGGGTACAATACGTAGAACAGCGTGTATCTGGGCACGGGTATACGGATGAGACGCGTGAAGTAAGACAACGCGCCAGCAAGACAACGTACCGACACCACCCCAACCAATAGTACGGCTTTACGCCAATACTTTGGCACGCAAGATATGGATATCGGAAGATCTCAGTGATGGACCAAGCCAGTGCCATGGTGGTGTACGACCAGTGGTGCTGCACCTAGGACGGGTTAGTTCTTAGGTGGTGCATACGCGCAACAGGAAAAGATACGTGAAGTGCGTTGAAATGACGGTCGATGAGCCAGACAAGCAGCAGGCGGGAGAAGACTTGTAGTGCAGTGGTGCGGACTGGTGCACGCACAATTCCAAGCGCGCTGTGAACGATCTTGTGATGTCAGAGAGTATGCGTGTGTGTGTGCGGACATGATGCCGTTGACTTACTTCGAGAAGTGCCAGTGATTGCACGAGACACAAGGGCAGGCTGAGCTCCGTGTTGAGAACACGCGTGGCCATATCCAGCGGATACTGCAGTGCAAAAACAATCAATGCAAAGCAGTAGAGCCATCCAGCAAAAGACACGACATTGAATGTCAACAAGTAGGCAGAGCGTATGCTTGTCATGAACTGGGTGGGAAGGAAGCAGTGAAAACAAGTGCACATTCGCTCCGTCTACACTGTCGCCACTACCACCATCACCACGCTTGCCCTCCACCCGCTCGTCCACATCGTCGCTGCTTAAATGTGCTTGTTCGCCGGGGTTGCTGTTCTGCTAGCAGTGCTGCCGTGTGCTAATGCCCAGTATATGGCACAGCCAGGGATGGGTGGCCAGCCGGGATGGCTACCTGGAGCGTCGCCTCAAGTGCCATACAGTGGCGGTGCTCCACCGCCGTATACTTACCCACCGCCAATGCAGCAGCAACAGTATCCTGTGCCACAACAGTACCCTGTGCCACAACAGTACCCCATGCAGCAGCAACAGTACCCTGTGCCACAACAGTACCCCATGCAGCAGCAATACCCTGCACCACAACAGTACCCCATGCAGCAGCAGCAATACCCTATGCAGCCGCAACAGTATCCCGGTCAGCAACAGTGTCCAGGCCAGCAACAGTGTCCAGGCCAGCAGCAAAGCCTACCGCCTGGTATCTCGTTCGTCCCAGGCGTTGGTTTCGTCAATGCGCCTGTCAACCCAACAACCGGAAACCTCATCAATCCGGCCATACCATCGACGCTCCCAGTTGTCTCGCCACGACCGCTACCTCCGACTGCCGGCGCGCAACCCGGAAGCACGACAGGCACATGCAACGGCAACATTGCTTTCTGCAATCTGCGCTACGACCAGTACACTTTCGCTTCCACCTACAAATCCGGATCGTATAGTTTAACGCCCGACTGCAACAGCGGTAATCTGCAGGGAAACGTCACTGCCTGTCAGAACTTCTTCACCTCTTTCTCGTGCTATTACAACTCGCAAGGCGGTAGAACTATTATCCAGCAGCTTGGTGACGGGATCCGTGAGTTCAACCTCAATGTGTGTGCTGTCAGCACCGCCAACTTCGGTGTCTACGCTGCGCTGTGCGATGTTCTGCAAACCTTCCGCCAGATTGGTGTAGATATCGACACGGCACTGATGAACATCCAAGCTTTTCTCGGCTACTACACTTCCGAAATCGTTACCCTCGAGTTCGACCAGATAGACAACCCTACAGTAGCAAACTACGTGGTGCAGAGACTAACAGAACGGTTTGCAAACCAGATGCTCAGTCAGCCAGCCGGTGCCTTTCCAACACTTGGCCAGATGGTGCAGCAGAACGTGCGCGTAGTGGTGTTCGTGTCCGCGACCTTCTACTCCGGTGTCACCAACCCTCCCAGCTGGCTGTTGCAGCGAGACACATACTATGTGCCTTCCGAGCAGTACACCGTGCCAAACCTTCCGCTGCCCGCCTCTACACTTACCGATCCTAGCCAGATAGCCATTTCGCTCCAAACCACCGCTGCCACGTTGCCCTCACTTGTTCAGGGATACTGTCTGCATCCGAACAGCGCACAGGGCTCACGATGGCAATGTCTAGACTTTCAGTAAGTGGCGTGCGCTTATCCGCGTGGCATCTGTGTGCCTGTGCTTACTGGCGGGGTGGCCCTAGATTTCCGCAACTTCTGATCTGTCCAAGTCGGATTTCTAATTCAATTAATTCGCTGATTGTTCCTGTCGCACTCAACTGCATACCCACCGTCTTTTTCCATCGCATCCGCGTCCAAAACTACAACGTGGGTATTAATATCCGGCGCATTGCCTACGACGTCAACTACGAGCGACTGCAACTTCTCGGACTCAACGCCACCACCGCCACCACCAACAACAACAACACTACCACCACCATGCTATCTCCGTCTGTTTAATGTGTATGCGAGTATGTAAAAATGTGCGAGTAATTATTGTTTAAGAACAAAGCTACATTTCTTTTTCATTCACCAGAGAGGGAGAGGGGGAGGGGGAGGGAGAGGGATGAGCGTGGGCAAGGCGCTGTCGAACTGTCGACGGCTCTTCACATACTGGTACCTTTCTTAACGAAACCATAGCTGCAGTCGAGACACCGTTTTACCCTATTTGATTCCGTTTATTTAGTACTGCTAAAGCTGGAAAGCAGCGGCATCGATCATAGTGCCCAGGGTCTGCACAATGCTACTCTGCAGGAGCTCGTCCACCGTTTTTTCCAAATGCCGCTTAGGATCCTGTTTACCAATGTGTCGATTGTTGAGTTGCTCGGGTGTCAATTTGATCTCCTCTTGCACAGACTTGTTGTACTGTTCCGCAAGCGTCACCATTGTCTAGAGTGAGGGGCGTGGGATGAGAAAAGGTAGACGATGGGGGAAGGGGTAAGGGACAAGAGACAAGAGGGTGCAATACCTTGAGTGAAAGCGCGTTGCACTTTGAATGCTGCTGGAAGTCGGTAAGCCGCAGTCCATTTTGCCATCCACTGCGATGCAGATTCGACAGCATTTTCTGCTCCAGCTCATTTTTCCGTGAATCAATGGCGATTGAATAGTAATGTCGATTCAGCCCATGGATGAGTGCCTGCACCGCGTGTGTTACATAAAGGAGGAGGGAGAGGAGGAGGGAGAGGAGGAGAAAGGTACGACACAGCCGAGCATACCTGCAGACTTGGTTTGTTAAGGTAGCCGACATTGCTGGTGGTCTGTCGGGGTTCCACGCCCATCATCAGTTGATGCGGGTTGATCAGACGGAACGCGTCCATCACCACCTTTCCACGCACACTCTGTATGGGATCGACCACGACAGCCACAGCGCGCGGGTTGAGCTGTTCGAAACTCTGTTGTGTGTTTATGTCTACGCTGGACAGCCAGCATCCGAAGCCAGGATGCGAGTGGTACCAGCCGACGACCATCTCAGGCCTCCCCGTCTGCTTCAGCATCTCGAGCATCTGGGTTTGGAAGACGGGGTCCACAGCTTCGACAGACACACCCGTGCCAGACTGCGGCATGGCAAACACGTCGACGACACGGATAGTGTAGTCGTCGATGAAGTCGCCGAGCATCAGTCCCATGACTTCCATGGGGACACCGGCACGACCGTGCTTTAGCATTTTGATGAGAGCAAGGGAGGAGATGTGGATGACTTCGGCGGTGTCGTTGGACGGATGGTCGGTGCCTGGCGGCGGCTGTTGGGCCATGCCGCCCATATTGATGCCTGGAAATCGCAGCTGGTTCATGTGGAGCGGAGAAGGCGGCGTGTTTCGCCAGCCCGCCTGCGTGGCGGCGTACTTTGCCACTTCACGTCAACAGACAACGTCATCACTGGAAGAGGGAGGAATGTGTGGTGCAGCAGGCGTGCCACACAGGTGATCGCTACTGTTGCTGCGTCTGTTGCTGCTGCTGCTGCTGCGTGCATGGAGGTGGTTGCTGGTGCTGGAACTGGATGAGGGCGGTGTTGTTGATGGTGGTCCACCGCTGTTCACACTCTAGGCGGTGCGGCCATTCCTTCCATTCCTTGTGGTAGCATAGCGGGGTGTATACACTTTCATGAGCATCCACGTGTTTACAAACAGGCCAGAGCAGAATATCTGCTGCCCTCAGCTGCAACGGGGCATGGTGTGGTTACGCGGCGCCACCTTCTTCCTCCCGCGCCTCAGGGTCTCCTCCACACACGTCCCCGCACCTCTTATCGCGTGGATGTTCACACTCTTGAGCGGCCTCTATTCGCACTACACCCGTCGCGAAGAATACAATCTTCTGATTCTTGGACTGGATAATGCTGGCAAAACGGTGTGTAGCGGAGGGGGCGTGGGTGTGTGTGGGGGTGTGTGTGAGACCATGCTCATCGACAGACACTGCTGGAACGCATCAAATCACTGTTTAGCACAGGCCGCCTCTTTTCGCCGGAAAGAATTGCCCCTACAGTTGGTCTGAATGGTACTGCGATGGCAATGGCCAGCACACGAGTGACGTGCGGGGAGTGGGTAGAATAGAGAGTGAGGGTGCACGCATCAATTTCTGGGACCTGGGGGGGCAGAAGGATCTACGGGCGATCTGGACCAAGTACTACAGCGAGAGCCATGGGATTGTATTTGTGGTGGACGCATGTGATCGGTCGCGTGTGGAAGAGTGTGTGGAAACGCTGGCCAGTGTGGTGGGCAATGACGAGGTGGAGGGTGTGCCGGTGCTGATGGTGGCGAACAAGCAGGACGTGGAAGGGGCGATGGGCGTGGAGGAGGTGAAGGAAGTGTTTAATCGGATTGCAGAGAGACTGGATGCAATGGAAGGCATGGTCCTTCCTGTCTCTGCCATCAGTGGGTAAGCGATGTCGTTCCACACGTTCTGAGCAGTGCTGGTAGCGATGGTGTGCAAGAGGCAGTGGCATGGATGGTGAAGCGTGTGAAGCTGAACAGCGACATACGACCACCGGTATACAAATAGGAGAGGGAGGAGAAGAGGAGGAAAAGGGAGAAAGAGAACAAGAGGGAGGAAACACCAGGCCCGCATCAATGAAGCAGTGTATTTTACATTCAGCTATGCTATTTCCTTTTCCAGCGCAGTGATCTTAGCGAGTCGCTGGGCGTGGTGCGCACCGGCAAAGTCCGTGTGCAGGAACGTGTGAACGATCTCGTGTGCCACCTCCTCGCCAGTCACTCTGCCACCAAGTGCTAGCACGTTGGCGTCATTGTGTTCTCTTGCCATCCTTGCCGTGTAGTGGTCGTGGCAGAGTGCGCAGCGGATCCCATTCACTTTGTTGGCGGCGATAGAGATGCCAATACCCGTGCCACACACGAGGATCCCCACACAGCCAGCATTCGGCACCAGCACGCTCTTAGCCACGGTGGCAGCACAATCGGGGTAGTCAGCCTGGATCGGGAGGATGAGGAGGAGGGTGAGAGAAGGAGGCAGCGGCACGCGTATGACCTACCTTGTCAGCGGACGAGTGTGTGCCTATGTCCACAACAACAGCAGACGGATGCTGGTCATGCAGGTACTTGACAATGGATGCCTTCAGGGAGTAGCCGCCATGGTCGCTGCCAATGACAATTGTCTTGATAGCCGATCGCATTGCGCAGCGGAAGAAAGGCAGGGAGGGGGAAGGGGCGGGTGGCGCGGGAGGCGAGGCAACCACAGCCGTCCCACAACCACCCGTTGCACCAATATAACGCGGCTGCCTGTGCCTTCTGTGTTATGGTTATCGACTGTACTTTACAGGATCATGTATATAGTACGTTGACGCATTCTGTTCACCAAAACAGAACGCTACCCAAAACCGGTCGATGACTGGAAATGCACTGTCCGTAGAGGGAAGCGTGCAGGTGTTGGCGCAAGCCGGCTCTTGCAATTGATGATCTCGCCTGTATCGCCTTCGGGCGTGCACGGCGAGGACGGATGCATAGTCTGACGGTTTTCTTTTTTATCAATGCAACATCTTCTCCTTTCTTTCGACTGGAGACAACCTCTTCCTGCACGTTACCCTCCATTCTTTGTCAAAGATGTGGTGAAGTCGCAATCGTTAGAGCGTCGCTGTGCCAGATTCATGCAAACATGGAGAGCTCGCGCTATGACAAAGGGTGGTTTGTGAGCAGGCGCGTTGCCGTGCTCATGACGACAGAAGAGGAGAAGCGCGATGGTCGATGCACCGTATCTCTGTTGCTCCATACATTCATAGGCAAAAGGCAAAAGGCAAAAGATGCACCAACAATAGCCACACACCCTTTATACTTTCTTGATAAGTTCAGGAACAATCTTAAACAGATCGCCCACCAAACCGTAGTCCGCCACATTGAAAATAGGTGCTTCCTTGTCCTTGTTGATGGCAACAATCACCTTGCTGTCCTTGATCCCTGCCAAATGCTGAATAGCACCCGATATGCCGATGGCAATATACAGCTCAGGAGCAACTATCTTTCCCGTCTGTCCCACCTGCAGCGAGTTGTCCACATATCCTGCATCCACTGCTGCTCGCGATGCTCCCACTACACACACACACACACACACAGATGTCACTCCCATCGCACCACACAAGGACCCACCTGCTGCTCCTAGCTTGTCCGCAAGCTCATACATCAGCTTGAAGTTATCCGCGCTTTGCAATGCACGACCTCCACTGATCACGCGTTTTGCACCTGCGAGTTCTGGACGATCACTCTTCGCGGTCTCCTCGCTCACCCATCGTGTTGCACTCGACACTTCAGGCGCCGTGACATGCGATATCTCCACACTGCTATCCTTGGCATCCGTCGTGGAAGACGATGGCGGGAAAGCAGTGGCACGCACGGTGACTATCTTGATCGCATCCAGCGACTGCACCGTGGACAATGCGTTTCCTACCTCTCTTAGCCATCTCGCCCACGGCTCTCACACATGCCTGCATAGATGGTGCGCACAAATGTGTCTTCCGTCTCCACCTTTATCACGTCCGCTATCGCTGCCACGTCCATCAACGCTGCTGCACGCGGTAGCATGGATTTCCCAAACGCAGTGTGTGCCGCCACAATATGGCTGAACCCGTGTTGCTCCTGCAGATGCACAAGCAGCGGTGCATAGTGTTCCGCAAGACCGTGGTCAAAGCGTGCATCCTCCACAACAAGCAGACGAGCAAGACCTGGATAGCGCTCAGCCACTTGTGCCGCCATACCGGCCATATTGGTGCCTGCAAGTACCGCAGTGACAGGCTGGGGAAAGCAGGTGGTGGTTGCGGCTGTGAGCGCGGCCCAAGACGCTGGATTCACTTGCGCGTTCGTCTGCTCCACCACCACCAGCGAGCCTTGTCCGGTGGCAGCGGTGGTAGCGTAGCTACGCGAAGCACGCGACAAGCCGTACAGGAGAGAGCGTGGCATCAAGGATGCCCGATGTGTGAGTCGTGACGCGATCAGCATGGCTCAAGGAGTGATCAGCTGTCACTATGTTGTGGGGAATTGCTGAAACACGCCACCAGCAGCAACCGCGTTGGGCTGAAATTCAGACCACCTCCTTGTCTCTCCCTCCCCACACACCTCTCTGAACACACACGCTTCTGGCACGTGGTGTGTTGTGAGCACAGCTGTGCCAGGTGGTTTCGTGGGCAGAAGACGGCTGTTGTGCGATCCACGTTGTCCAAACATATCTTTCACCAATTATGACATACTACATGCGAAGAAAAGCGCTTCACAAGACTAGGCAATGTTTGCCATGTGTTTGTCATGAAGATCCGCCGTGGATGCGTAGATACACAGTGAGGGTCATCGCCTAGCAGTTGTTGTTCACTTCATCGCATTTGCTGCGAAGCACGCGACACGCATCGCGCACCACAAGCTCAGGGCTTAGAGAGCCCACGGTCTAGCGGAACACACGTGATGTGCAATCAAGGCACAGAGCATACCTCGATATCGAAGTAGAATGTGCGCGGCTCAGCATTGAAGTCAAATGACTCAGGATTGCCGGGGGTTTCCTCTTCTGCGTTCGCACTCAATGGCCTGAACAAGAGGGAAAGGGAGGGGTGAGAGGGCGGATGAAGGGGTGGGGTGGAATGGAATAGAACTGGTGTACCATTCTGATTCATCCTTTTCCGTCCAGTACTTGAGATGTCGGAGTTTGTTGTGCGGATCGTACTCGAATCCAACTGCAGACACTGGACTCCATTTTGCATGCTCTTTGCCAACGCCCTGGACGCATGTGTATCAGTCGGTGTGTGTGCGTCGCGACCAACGACACCGACAGCACATTACTTTTCGAGCTATGCATCGCATTTTAAGCGACTGTCCTTTGCGAAGCTTTGCAATCAGAATGGGCGCATCACTCTCTACCGTCTTGTGAGCAGGGCCATAGAGCGTCACGCAGAAGGCATGTACCGCCAGCTGCTGGTTTGAATCGCGGATTTCGTGTTCGCAAGTCGTTGGCAGTGACTTGCATTGTTTCGCCAGCTGTTCTGCAGGTGACGTCTAGTGTGAAAATAACCGAGCATTTGTCGCAGTATTCATCGCATGTGCAGTCCTAGACATGCGACGGGTAGCGTAGGTGTGAGTGTGAGTGTGGCGTACTGCTGCTTCCTGGTCCTGGACAGCTTACCCGTGTGTAAAGCAGGGACTCTACATCGGTGGAGTCCAGCGGAATCATGCCCAGACGGTGAGAGATGAACTCTTCGGCCAGCACACTTGTGTTTTCCTCGTAGTCTACAATATCGATGGCTGGCGCGGGGGATGGACAACGTGAGCGGTTGTCCACATGCCATCACCTACCAAGCGTAGGCACTTCGGCAACGCAAATGCGCCGCAAGGCATTGGCAAACGCCATGGAAACATTTGACAGCACAAAGTCAATGCTAAACGGCGTGACGTCGCGAATACGGATTTCTGGCGCGTTGTCCATCGTCGAAGTGGTGAGACTGGCAATTGCGGCCAGCCATGGAGCCACACGCGTCGACACCTGACAATCGCGCCTACGCCGCTGCTAATCAAGACGACACATGGCTGCCACACGAAACAGTGAAATCACACAGAAACTACTATGCAATGCTGAATATTGCAAAGAATGTCCTACACCCGCGGCATCCAGCCAGCCGGCCAGCTAACACAGAACGCTGCTATAGGCATCTGACGACAACATCCGCGAAAGCTATCATCGGCAGTGTCGACGCTTCCATCCAGACAAGCATGTGGACGTGGCCGACAAACAAGCCGCAGAAGCGTATTTCCGTGATCTGCAGCAAGCCTATGAAGGTAGCAGGTGTGGCGCAGCAGCTTGCAAACATGTCATGCGCCATAGTCCTGATGGATCCGCATAAACGGCAGCTCTACGACAATTACAATGTGGAAGGTCTCCAGACCAGCACTATGGAGCTGGTGCCCCGCGGCCTGTCCACCGACGAAGTAGGCTGTCTGCTGCGAGTCTGTTTCATGGATGCGTATGGACGCATGTAGTTCCGCCGAAAGTACGAGAAATCTGTGCAAGAACGTTTGGAGACGGAAATCGATAACCTGGTTCGCTCAAAGGTGTAATTGTGTGTGTGTGTGCTTATCTGGCTAACGGATCCTGTTTTCCACTTCAGAGCGAGGTGGAGATCACACTGGATGCCACCACACTCTTCGACACATTTGGTGCACACGACGAACTGGATGACATGGAGGATGAAGACGAAAAGAACACGGTGTATATAGATGCGTTGCGAATCCCTGCTGAGTTCCCGATGTTGAGCCAGATGAAGCCTAGTATGGAGATAGCACAGTTGGTGCTGAACCATTCTTACGAGGTATGCATGCGTCTGCGCCTATGCTTCTCATCCTTCAGGTGCCGCTGACTGAATCGAGTCGCTTGTTACTTTCCGGCAACACACTGCTGAGAAACGGAATAGGCAGTGGAAACGTACAAGGAACACTACGACGCACATTTCGGCCAAATCTGTGGGGAGAGGTATGCGACGAATGCATTGCACAACACTAACATCGACACCGACACCGACACCGACACCGACATCACCATTTTTAGATAGGCGTGAACACGTTGAAGCCACGAATGGCCCATGCACGTATGGGATGGAATCCCACTCCTGACAGGTAAGCTGAGCCTAATATTGCGCAAACACTGGTGATGGCCATCAGCTTTGTGAGTGCCTATGCGGCCATCCCCTCCATGATACAACCACCGCCCTTGATCGTGACTGTTGGTCAACGCATCACGTCCACCGGCACCGGCTACCTTACCTACAGGACGGGTGTGTGGTCGTTGGGCGAATGGGGATATCGTGCGTCACGCCGTTCTCCCGACCGCAGTGCGATTGCACTTGGATTCACCGCGCAGCAGGAGCGCTCTGTGCGGACATTCGAGCTGCAGGTAATCGGGTGCGCGTCTATGCTACCGCTTCCCACACGTGCTGCAGACTGGACTGTCTCGCTCTCATCTGTCACTGGACTACTCCCACATGCTGCCGGGCGAGAGTCACCGCCGCGTGCGATGTGCTGCTGTAGTGAGCACGAACGAAGGGCTGGTCGTCAACCTGAACGGCAGCACAAAGGTCACCGAGAAAACCAAGCTAGGCATGGGCGTGGAATGTGCAACACTGCAAGGCGTGAGCATACGCATCAAGTAGGCAACTGTGCTTGCAGGGGGTGTGAGCATGCGTGTGTGCTAAATGGATTCCACTAGAGTGTCGCGGCTTGGTCAGAAAATCACGGTGCCCATTCGGCTGAGTAACGAGTTCTCTTGGCGTATGACGCTGTGGTCCGCTGTTGTGTCGGCACTGGGTGGCTATTTCCTGGAGGCATGGCTGCTGAAACCACAACGTCATCGCATGAAACGAGAGTACGCACAGTTTCGTCCGTTTCCATTCGAACCCCTTGTAGGCGTGTTATGCAAGCACGGGAACAGAACGCTGCGCTGCTCGCTGCCAAGCGACGGGAAGCGGAAGGCACGCTTAAAATGCTGGCCTCGGTGACCTCACGGAGCATGGAGTACGAGACAAGTGTGCAGGGGCTTGTCATCTGCGCTGCACTGTATGGCTCCAGAAAGAGCGTGAACGCTGCCGCCGCCGTGATGAAGGACGAAGCAACGGCCAAGCATGCCACATCCGACCTGCTGGACGTGACGATAGCGCTGCAGTCACTTGTGGATCATTCGCAGCTTGTGATCCCTGGGGGACAGACGAAGGTAGCGTGGGATATGGCACATGCTACGGCACAGTGTGCTGATGTGGTAGGGCGATCTTCCTGGCGTGTACGATCCGTGTTTCGGAGAGCGCAAGATGCTGTGTGTTCTCTACAGCTTTCGTGGACGACTACACCGAGTGGTGGTGGAAGACGACGCGCTGCTGGCCTGTCCTTTGAGAGGTATGCCGGCATGTGCGTTGCAGCGTGCTAAATCACTGCCGATAGAACACGCGCTGCAGCAGCAGCACAGAGAGGACTTGACGCTGGACTACAGTCGACACATAGCATAGGAACGGAGCGAGACACTGTCGGTGAAAATGAACACAGTTTATTACTGGTGCATCTTATCAACCTTTTGCATGAAAGCAGCCACCGCGGGTCTGGCCTTCACTGCGTCGTAGAGTGCCTTCAGGCGGGGGAACTTGGCCAGCGCATCGCCACCCATTTCGAAATCATTGAGGGAGGAAAACAGCGCGAAGTCCACGTGCGAGACACGGTCGCCCAACACGAAGGGGCCCTTGCTGTGCTTCTCCAGCATGGTCTCGATGTGACCGAAATACTTGGGCTGCTCGTTCTTCACGAACTCCGCCAGCTTGTCCTCCTCCTTGCGCATCTTGAGGGGATAGAACTGGATCGCCCAGTCCATGAACAGGTCGCCGACAGCAGCCACCAGGTATTTCTCGTCAGAGGTCTTGCCCTCGTAGTTGTTTAGCTTGTCGACCAGGTAGCGGGTGATGGCCAAGGACTGGGAGTAGTAGCGGTCCCCGATTTGGAGCACCGGCATAGTGCCGGCCACGGAGTGACCGCTCGTCTGCAGCTCCTTCTTGTGCTGCGGCCATTCCTCCTTGGTGAAGCGACGGTCCTCAAAGTCAACACCAGCGTCTGCTAGCAACAAACTGAAGTCGCCGACGGAGTGAGCAGGCGAGGATGCGACGGGGTGAAGGTGTTTACCGCGGAGTGCCAGCACGACCGAGGAAATTGCCGCTGAAGTAGTGCAGGACAACTTTTTCAGAGCCAAAGATTTGAGACATAACAACGACAGGCGTGGGAAATGAGCGGCATACGACGGAGCGGTTTTATAGACGGCGGTGAGAAAATCGAAGTGCATAGAAGGCGCGTCGCATTGTTGCGGCCGACAGACACTTCTGATTGGCGAGAGCTTGTGAACCGGTCCAGCGCAGCGCACACGCTCACACGAAAACGAAGATGGAAATGGAAACAGCCAAGTGCCTGCGCGGTGGAGTGGCTATGAATAATAATAGGAATAGGAATAGGAATAGGAATAACAATATGCATGCTGGAGCTGTACAGTGTTGGGTGGCAGACGGGGCACGGGTGTTCTCATCAATCCTGTTTATTGGGATGACTCTGTGGAGGGAAAGAGCGGTCGATCGTCGCTGAAGCAAACAAATATACATAAAGATTACAAAGTGCATTGGAAGCATGTGATCAAGACATCGATAACAGGGTCTGTGACGCAGTCTGCTGTGCCATGAGTCGGTGAAGTGCAGAGATATCACGTTTGTCCACATTAAACTCGTCCGACTCAGCCATCCAGCCGGCACAATCTTTCACCAGCGTGATCACCATGACGTCGGCGTAGGTCAGGGCGGCGTGTGAAGAAGAGGCGCGGTCGCGTGGTAGCTGCTGCTGTCGCTGCAGACAGGTGGTGACTGCCCGTAGATATCGAGGTAGCTCGTGCCTACGAAAGCGTATGCGTCGCTGTTCCGCATCACCCTCTGTTTGCGTCATCACTCGCACCCAGCACGATCTCCATTCTTCGCAAATGCTGGCCAACGCATCCACCTCGTAGCGTTTTGTCTCGTCCCACTCATGCTCCCGTTCTATTTCCCACACACACGCATCAGCAGCTGACACCCATCCACCACCCACAGTGTCGCCCCATAGGGACACCTACCTAGCAAACGAGACAGGAAGCGCAGAATAGGCAGTGTTTGTGCGAGCCATCGTTTGGACACCACCTCGCCATTCTCACTTGCAAACGTGGTCACTTCAAGCAGCGGAAGGGTGCCGAGCGGAGATCTTCCGTCCTGCCAGATCTGACGTCGAAACGCAGCCCATTCCGTTCCCGTGTACTCCGTCACCTCACACGACAGATGCGAGCCAGCCAAGAACATCCTACACAGCTGCATGAGCGGGTCTGCAGGCAGCGCCACACACACACGCACACACACACACCGAATGCAGCCTGCACGCCCAAAGAAGGGGGAGGCGGTAATGTGCAGTCGCAGCGCCACGGACTGGCTACTGGTGCAAGCGGCGTAGACGGGCAGCGGGGCAGGCATCAGCAAAGGCAGCGGCGGGAAGGGAGCACGGGAAGCAAATCCACGGTTATCAGCAGCCGGCCATATCACTTGTTCTGACAAATGCGAGTCAAAAGCACGCCATCAATCGGGTGGGCTTGGCCTTCACCAATCCCCGCCGCCGAAACACGCTGCCGCCCTCCTGCTACACCAACACGTTCCCCAGCATGCAGAACACGACCCGGAAGGGTGCAAGAAGAGCAGAAACGATGGAAAGAGAATGGGAGTATCCGTTCTTCTCTCTTCCGTGTATATTCTCACTAGATGCACAAAGTGTACATCCACAAAACACCGCACACTGCCACACAGAAGGGTGTGACTCATACGTTCCATGTCTGTCAACCTGTCGCCCTGTTGCTCGGCCTGTCACTCTGCACTTGGCCTGTCGCTATTCCGCATCCGCTGTATCCTGCTGTATGATCTGTAGAAACACTTGCTCCAGCGTTGTTTGGCTCAGTCCCCATTCCACAATGCCATGAGAAGCACTTTCTGCAACCAGCCGCGAAAACAGTTCTGAAATCGACATACTGTCCGGCTGGAACTCATAGGTCACGCCTGCCGCGTACTGGTCACGACGCCGCCACTCCGAGGGCAGGAGCGACTCCACAAACCTATTTCACATGTGTCACACGTGTCGCACACGCCACACAGCACGCGCTTTCTCACCGAAGCCCGTTCGCCATCTGATCCGGCACGCATGACACCGACAATGCATATCCGTTACCGTACAGCTGTTTGAGTCGAAGTTGCGTGCCGAGGCATCGTAGTGTGCCCTTGCCCATAATCCCGATACGTGAGCACAGCACATCCGCCTCTTCCATAGAATGGGTTGTCTGTCCGCCCCACATCCCGTCCCTCTTTCAGATACACGCCGGTGAGGAGAAACATCGTACGAGAACAATTGTCCGTCCGTCACGTGCTTCATTCACGATATCCCAGATCACTCGCTTAACCTCTGGATCCAGCCCTGTCTGTTGCGCCCGTCACCGTCTCTCTCGTTGTCCAACGCATTGTCACCACCACGTACCGTTGGTTCGTCTAGGAACACGATGCCAGGACTGCCGACCAACGCAATGGCAATGCTCAGCCGCCGCTTCTCTCCGCCACTCAGTCCTCGAGCGAGGCGCTGTTCAAATCCAAGCAACCGAACGCGCCGGATCACACTGACAGCATCTGCCATCTCAGTCTCCACACCCGATCCTTTCATGCGCGCATAGAAAAGGAGATGTTCCAGCACAGTAAGATCGTCCCACAGAATATCATGCTATCTGTCACATAACACACAAGCGTCGAACACCACACCTGAGGACAAACACCGATGGTGCGATAAATCTTCTGCATTTCCGTAGTGACATCGAAGCCATTCAGCGTCGCTCGCCCTGCCGTCACACAAATCAGTTGCCGGCAACAGGCCACCAGACAAAACCATGCGTGGGCGGATAAAGACCAGTCAGGATGTTAATGAGCGTTGTCTTCCCTGTCCCCCGTCCAGTGTTACGCCTCCGCATCGATACACACACGTCTTCTTACCAGCACCGTTGGGGCCCAACAGCCCGAAAATGGCATTGCGTTCCACGGTCAATGTCACATCCTTCACCGCAGTCTTTTTGGTGCCTGCATACTCTTTCCGCATATGCTCCATCACCAGTGGCGTGTCCGCGTCCTTGTAGGCGTGATGCTCGACCAAGGCACGCTCAGCTCGCACATCATCGTCCTCAAACTACAAAAGACGCATTGACAGTGCACCGCCAGCACGTTTACCTTTAGCTCATCCGCTGTCGCTACCGCTGTCACTTGTGTTGGCGTCTAAACGAAGAATGAGCCACAAGAGCCAGTTGGCACATAAGAAACCTGTGTAGTGGAGCGTTTGCGAAACATCTTTCGTATTGATGCGCACAGTCCAAGGTCCCAGCGCGACGACACACCGTATTCCGACGGCAGCACCAGCGTCAAATACCTGACCACAGAATAAGCATTGCTGAGCGCCTTATGCGCAACGCACGTTGACAATGCCAAAAGTACAATCGTTTCTGCAGCGAGAAACAGCATGGCCACACTGACAGAGTCGCTCCCTGTCAAATCCACCAAGCGGTATGGCTAAATGAGGATGATGAATCATCGACCGACACCAATCCCTCCTCGTCATCCACATGTGCACGTACACGACTGCTTCTGCGCACACTCGCAGAGTTCAACACACTCAGCGCTCGATAGAATGCAAATGGAGGCCAAATAAAGTAGGCTGGATTGATGTCACCGGACACAACGGTTTCTATCCGCCCGGTGAGCAGGCGGAAAAAGCCTGTGCTGATGCATACCAATGGCCGCATTCAAAATGACGCTTGCCAGCATCAAAAGGAAGACGCTAACTAGCCCGTGTGTCAAACAAAGACACGAGCCCATGCGCATGGAACACCACGGGAACACGTACTCAACGCTGTGCGTGCACGACTAAAGAGCGTTGACAGCAGGAAAGCAAGGGCAATCTGAGCGTTTCCCCACAGAAAAAGCAGTAGCACGTAGATGAGCGGGTGTGTCAGTGTGAACAGTTGCAGAGCAAAGATCCATCCCGTTGCCACAAAGATAATCGCTGATACAATAAACATGATGTAGAAGTGGATGTAGTGTGTCAGCCAGTAAAAGGGAACACGCAGACCGTTCTAGGAGATGCTGCATAAGCATACGCAAAGTGTGCAAGGTAGGGCAGGGCAGGGCAGGGCAAAGCAAGGATCAGGGCTAGGGAGCACAGAGACAAAGGAACAATGCATTACCATTCGCATCATGACAAGTATGCGCTCCTCCTTCTCTTTCACCAACGTGAGCACAAACACCGGAAGCAAGAAAGAAATGCCTGACACAATCGTTATTGTCGTTGACAGGGTGCGACAATGCGCACATACCAAAAGGATACAAGATGCGTCCGATCAAGGATCCGACGGGGATTTGCAGTGCCGTAGATTGCAATTGCGGCATGGCACGAAAGCCATGCGTGATGGTGGCATTTAGTGCAGCGTTCGTGGATCGTACTAGTGAGCACAGGGTGTGAGCACAGGGTGTGAGCAGACGGAGAAGAGACACTGCTTACAAAATGCATTGCTGAGTTGTGATTGCTGGACAATTCTGCGCAGGCCTTCGGAAGGAAAGCTAGCTGCCGTGGATATGCGTCGATCCGTTCCTGGCAGAGTGGTGTAAGCATGAGCGGGTTGTTAGGCGAGGGGGGGGGTGGACATACCAAACTGCAAGGTGTACTGCCATAGAAGCGACACAGCGTTGGTCACACGAAACAGAATAGCTGGTGCTGTGAGCGAGTGAGTGGCTTTGCAGGAGCGCTTACCGCCCCACGGCATGCTGGTGAGCACATTGGAAAGCGACGTGTAGTACTGTAGCAGCGCTTGCTGCGAAGGATCGGCGTCGGTTAATGCTGTTTTGTTCAATGCCACCACCTGGTCCAGCGTACTAGTGTGTTCAGAAGACGAAGCTGCAGCTTCCCAAGACCCCGCACTTACATTCGGATGTGTCTGGCAAGCAAGTCGTCCACTTGATTGTCGGTGAGATTCGCGTATTTTCGAAAGAACGGAACTGGCTTCAGCGATGTGACCGCAAACGGGATTGACGAAGAAGGGGGTAGCTGTGATACATTGGCAAAAAGATTGGTCTCAATCAAGGACAAAAGCCCTTTCGTCGGTGAGCCCTTGGTGCAACGGACATCCTACCTGACCCGCTGACGAGTGCAGTGGGACTGAGCGCGGTAGATACAGGGAAGCTGACGAGCTCCTCCTTGCTGCCAGAGTTGGCAGTAGCAGCGTCGACAACAAGCGACCAGGGAAACGTCTGCCGCTGGCTCAGGTCGATGGGTGCAAGCAGCTGGCGTGGGCCCAACCATCCACCCACGGGATCGGGAACATAGGTGGTGTCTCGCCGTGTGGCGTTGGTAGCGTTGATTGCCATTTCATAGGGTGTGCTCAGTGGGTAATTGTGCTCCATCCAGTATACACATGAGGGAAGGAGACTTCTGCCTGACGAAAAACCGCCCACGGAGAATCCACCGGTCGGCAGATAGTTGGTATTCTTCACAGAGGCAGAAGCGGGTGCGTTGGGCACATCGATGCCTGCAGTCACGGGCAAGAGAGAAGTGTCGCTGACAGGAAACCCACCCGCGTCCATAGCCGTTACATTAGAGCAATACAAGTATTCTGGGAGAGATGGTGAGGAGGAGGGAGGAGGGCGGAAGACAGAGGGCGGAAGGAGAGAACAGCGGCTGCACCTTCTATGGGTGTGGATTGTTGTAAAAGATAGGTCACCAGTGTGCCTGTCAGTGCAGCAATGGTGACCATAGCGAACGGACACAGACTGGCGACGCGTATGCACAGCAGCCACGTCAGAAGAAGCGGCACCAGACACGCTTACGCAAGACAGCAAATGTTCACAAACCACTGGCGCTTTTGGAACGACACTGTTTTCCGAGCCTGCACGGAAGAAGGACAGGCGCAGGGTGTCAGCAGGGTGTCAGCAAGGTGTCAGCAATGCGGGGCAGGAGGGGACTTGCCAGGGCACGGAACTGTGCAGATCGTGGATGATTGTAGTGTGCGTGTGAAGTGGCAGCTTCTATTGACGACATCGCAGCGGTGGACCACCTTGCGTTGTCCGGGGGTGTGTGCGAAAGTGGCGGCGGAGTTGGTTTTGCGTTGGGTGCGTCATCCTCGAGCGACTCATCGCAGCAGTGCTTGGCATCCACAGACAGGTCGCCCAGCCGTGCTGCTCTGCGTGTTGTGTGCTGCGTGTTGCGTGTGGAGATGAAGCATAGCATGGAGCGGATGCTTGTGCTGCTGCTTGTGCTGTGCTGGCGCGTGTGCATGATGCGGTGGGGAAGCACATCATCTGCTAGATACAGAGACTTGTTACTAAGTAGCAAACAGCGATGTACTACTTCCGTGTAACGTGCTTCACACGCTTGCTCTGTTCCAACGAGTCAAGCGCATCAACAGGCGGCAAACGTATCTGTCGTCGTGTTGATGTGAAACAGGCGCGGAAATAGGCGCTCGCTCTCCAAGCGGAACTTTTCTTACGCCACCCGCCAGAGACAAAGTACCGCGCCATGTCTTTCGGGTTTGGCGGCTTCACCCAGAAGAACACGTCGACTTTTGGTAACGCTTCCACTAGCTTTGGAGGTGATTGCAAGGCGTGGCTTACACGGTCTAACTGGGATCTTAGGATTTGGCGCTAGCCAGCAGCAGCAGCAGCCTACGGTTGGCGCGTTTGGTCAATCGGGATCCACGTTTGGCCAACAGCCCACGCAGCAGCCCTCCTTGTTCGGTGCTGCTCCTGGTATGCCGCGTGTACCACTCCCGCGTGATGCTGACTGGGCAGCACCGGCTTCCACCGGCTTTGGTGGTTTTGGACAACAGGCTGCACAGCCATCTTCGACTTTTGGCGCTTCTACTGCTGGCGGCTTTGGTGGTAAGAGGTCTAAGCTTTTATGCTGCTTACCCGTAGCTCCTGCGCCTTCAACCTCAACATTTGGTAGCTTTGGTGGAGGTATGCGGAGAGGTGCTTACACGAGATTAACGTCGTCGCTTAGGAGCTACGTCCTCTGGATTTGGCACTGGTGCACCCGCTGCCGCATCCAGCAGTCTGTTCGGTCAGAAGCCTGCTACCTCCTCTTTCGGCAGCACGCTTCCAGTAGCAAATGCTGGCACTACAAATGCATTCGGTGGTAAGCACTCGCGACTTGTCACGTGTTGTCGTTGACCGTCTTGTAGGAGGGCTCGATGCCAATGCTTCTTACCAAACGCTGCCGAACGGGACCAGTCAGCCTGCGTTCCAAGCGACGCAAGACAGAGATACCACCGGCACACTCACCTCCCATCAGTGCATTACAGCCATGGCACATTACAGAAACTACAGCTTTGAGGTGTGTTCAGTGTGTTCAGTGTATTTGGCGTGTTCATCTCCCCTGCGTTCTCACGCCCCACTCTCTCTCCTCTCTCTACGCCAATAGGAGCTACGATGGATGGACTACCAACAAGGCAGGAAAGCTGCTGACAACTCTAGCTCAGGGTTCGGAAAGCAGTCGACATTCGGCCAGCCGTCCACTGCACTCGTTGGCTCCTCCACGTTCGCACAGCCACAAACATCCACGTTCGGCTCTGGCTTTGGGGCTCAGCCAGCTAACACATTTGCTCAGCCGGCAGCTTCGTCGTTTGGCGGTTCGACGTTTGGCGGGCAACAAGGTAGTCTCCTCTTCCCACATCCTCTTTCCTTCCTCCTCCTTCGTTTCTCATTGTGCAGCAGGCGGCACTGGACTGTTTGGCTCTACAAACAACAATCTAGCTGCACCCGGTACAAATATTTTTGGACAGGCACCGCAGCAGCAACAGCAGCAGCCAAGCACAAGTCTTTTTGGACAGCCGCAAGCATCCACATTCGGCAATACAGGAACGGGCACCAGTCTGTTTGGGCAGCCAGCGGCTGCTAATGCTCCTGCAACCGGTTTTGGAAGTGGTAACTCTTCCTGCAGCGACTTAAACTCCTTACACAAAACAGCCGTGCAGACACAGCCCGCTCAGCAAAACCAGTTCGCTTTTGGCAACAGCGCGCTTGGCACTACGCCAGCAGCCGCTCAGCCACAAACCGGAACCTCCTTGTTTGGCGGCGGTGCTTTCGGTAGTGCTTGGTTGTTTCGCGTGCGTTAACTAAGATCCGTAGGGCAGCCGCAGCCGCAGCAACCACAACAGCCACAAGGCACCAGTCTATTCGGCTCTGCAGCAGCAGCAGCACCAAAGCCAGTAGCAGGCGCATTCTCGTTTGGCACCACACCGCAGCAAAACACCGCTCAGGCACCAGCAAAATCGACATTCTCTTTCGGCGCAACGCCAGCCGCAGCTCCTGCTGCCGCGCCGACTTTTGGTGCAGGAACTACGGGCGGTGGGCTTTTCGGAGCCGCTCCTGCCACGTCCACACAGCCTGCCACCACCGGGCTTTTCGGTGGGGCAACAACGCAGCAACAGACGGGTGGCTTGTTCGGAGCTGCGCCGCAGCCAGCCTCGCAACCATCAGCTTCACTGTTTGGAAATGCGCAAACCGCCGCTGCCCCGGCTACCTCTACGCTTTTCGGCACAAACAATCCGACCTCCGCTGCACCCTTCGGCACAGCCCCGAGCCAAGGGCTATTCGGAAGCTCTGCTGTTGCCACCGGCACAAGCGGATTGACCAGCTCTTTGCCATTTGGCTCAATGACAGCAGCACAGCCACCCACAGCCACTACCCTGGTAACCGCCATTGACAAGAATGCCTATGGCAACAACGAGCTGTTTTCCTTATCCGAAAGGGTACCGTCCACCTTATCGAAGTCCTATTCAACTTCCGACGCCCCGAAATCTCCATTGGATACGACGATTCAGCGAAAGCAGGCTGATCTTCCGCATTTCCGAGGCACACCGAAGAACCGCCGCTTGAGATTACGCACCACGACAACGAGTGCCACGGTTCGACAATCCCTAGACGAGATTCGTGATCGCGAGTCGATTCCGTCACGCTCCTTGGACCTGGAAGCGTACACTCCTCGCCGAAGTGTCAAGCACTTGGATCTGGACAACGGCATACAGATGCTGAATCTGTCGCCATTGAATCTCAGCAACTCGCATTTCCTCACGGCCAGCTCTGCACAAGATGCTGCTGCACTGTCGACATCCATCACGGAGTTGGTGCAGAAGCCTGTTGTAAAGCGTGACGAAACGTATTGGATGATGCCGTCGTACGAGCAGCTGCGCAAGTTCTCCAGAGACGAGCTGCGCGCTGTGCAGAATTTCCGCGTTGGCCGCCACAGCCACGGACAAGTGAGATTCACCAGGGACGTCGATCTGACCACTGTGCCTTCTCTAAACGCGATTGCTGAGCATATCGTTATTTTCGTAAGCAATTTCCATGGCGGTGCACATCACGCGTCACACGTCACGCGTATGCTCACACCTCGTGTAGGAGAAAAAAAGTATCATCGTGTACCCAGACGATGCGACAAAGCCCGATGAGGGCAGAGGCTTGAATGTGCCTGCGATTGTCACTCTTGAGCAGATCTGGTGCGCAGACAAAGCGACACGAAAGCCAATCACTGACGTGAACGATCCGCGGTACCAGCAACACTTGAGGAAGCTGCAGGGTGCCAAAGACACAGAATTTATCGAGTACATGAAGGATACCGGCTCCTGGGTGTTTAAGGTGCAGCATTTCAGCCGATATGGGTTGGACGAGGACGACAGTGACATTGAAGTGGAAGTGGAGCTTCCTCCCATTCAAGTGACCGTGGTTCCGAGAGCCCCAAAGTCTGCGCTTAGGACAACGAAAAAAAGCGATCTTCATGCGAGGTTTTCGGAGGCGGTGAATGTGATCAACGAGGCAGGCAGAAACGGCAGAATGTCCAACAACGACGCTGTTGAAGCAGCCCCTTCTTCTGCGCCACACGTTGTGGCAAACGAAAGAGACTCATGGGCGCATCTCAGTGTGACAAGTGTCTCGCCCCCTATTGCTGCCGCGAAGCATTTGTCGCCACGTGAGGCAGCACATGAAGGCGTCTCCACCCATCCGATCAGCGAAATAGCGCCCACATTTCCTCAAGTGTACCATATTATGGAGCGCAGCCTGGATAACGATGTTAGAGGCCAGCTTGCTCTTGGGGGCACAATTGGGGTTGATGAAATGCCGATTAAGGAGTACGGGGTGATACAATATTTCCCCGATGTAAGCCAGCTGACAGAGAAACGTTTGTTGCCAAAAACCGTGCCCATGAAGGCACACTCGGAAACCCGGTCGTCCTTTCTGAGTAAATCGCATCGCGAGCAACCTGTCAGCAAATACGTGCGCGTTGATTTTACGCATTCCTTGGCTTTTGGACGCTCTGACTGCGTGGTCGATGCTGGGCTCGCCATGAGTCGTTCCTTCCGTGGCGGCTGGGGGGCTCCTGGGAAGCTGATTCACCAGGTAACATCAGCCAACATCGGGTACGTCCGCGATCTTGCCACGCGTCGCTGATCAGCATTCCATGCGTCACATAGCCAAAGCAGCGATGCTCCTTCTGCGGCACAAACGTTCTCGGTTCGGTTTCAGAGTGTTGCGTCTGAGAGCCTAGTGGCCAATGTCGACTCTTGCTTGAAACTGCTCCGTGCGCAGCTGAAGCACACAAGCATTGAGACGGATCGATTTGGCGCTCCATTCGCTGTGCTGGAGAAGTCGTTTACGTTTAAGGAAGTGAATGTGGACGACGTGGCTGCTGAGTATCGCTCCGTGTGGTCGTTGGCTGGCGCGCTGTTTGATCCCATCACAACCATTGAGGAAATGGAAAGCTCGAAGCATTTGAAATCGCAGATTGAACTTACGCTGCGCAAAGAGCTTCTCTCCGAATGGCTGCAAGCCGAGGCTATCCCACACGTGCAAAAGGATCTACAGATAGATGCGGTGGCGCATCCGTCGCATTGTATCTTTGCCCATTTGACCGGATATCAGGTGAGAGAAGCGGTGCGTTTGGCAGAGGAGCTGCGCAACTTTCGCTTGGCCACAATCATCTCGCAAGCCGGAGGCGACATCAGCTATCGCAAAGATTTGCTCATGCAAATGACTCAGTGGCGTGAAAGAAATCATTTGGCGTTTCTTCCGACAGAGTACCGCAAAGTATACGAGATACTAAAGGGCAATGTGGTCTTGTCCGTCGGCGGCGACAGGCTGTTCGGAATGAATAACAAAGATGTGGAAATCTGCGATGGACTGGACTGGAAACGGGCGTTTGGCCTGCATTTGTGGTTTGCCACGCTCTTTGAGGATTCGCATGCATTTGCAATGAAAACCTACGAGCAGGCGCTCCACCCTACAAGTGTTGGCCACGAAAGTGTTGCCAAGCCCTTCTCCGGCTTTGCCCTTGCCAACTGCGAGGAAGGTGACTACGTACAAGCATCTGGACTGCCAGTCGCTGGAGTGACAGATATTTGCTATCATCTGATGAAAATGAGTGTGGATGCGCAATACTTGCTGGAGGATGCTTTGTTGCCACTCACCGCCACAAACTCGCGACTGGACGATAGCCTGTTCTGGCACCTCTACACCACTCTTGCCCTTGCGCTAAAGAAGCACGATTTCGTAGATCGTGACGCATCCGGTGTGAGTAACCTAGCAGAGCAGCTGACGCTTCGCTATGCCAGTCAGCTGGAAGGGCTTGGTCAGTGGGAATGGGCAATTTTTGTAGCATTGCATCTTTCCTATCCTCAAAGGTGTGTACTCTCCCTCCCTATGGTAGCAGCTGATGGGTGCGCAGCCGTTGCACTGTCATCAAAGACATTTTACAGCGAGCCGTCTCGACCGAAATAGGCGATGTGATGGATGCGAAGCAGCAGTTTGTTATTGAGCGATTGCGCATCCCAGAGGTCTGGGTCTTCGATGCTATTGTAGGAACCCTTGATGTCTGCTGGCAACTAATGCGGAACACTTAGGCACTCAAAGCGAGATACGAGAAAAAGCCTACCAGTGAGTTCATAGCGCTGGCGCGTGCGCGAAAATGGAATGATGCACATCGCGTGTTCATAGAGGAAATTGGTCCAGCCTTTTTGGCCGATGGTACGCAAGCATGACAAAAGCTGCCTTTTTCGCACTCACACTCGCTACAGCTGATTATATCGGGCTGGATAAGATGCTGAAGATGCTGCAGCCGGAGTGTGTCCAGGACTGGAGTAATGGCGGAGAGGCAAGTGCTCTTCGTGCCTGCTGCTGCTGCTGCTTTTGCTCATGCTCTTCTTAGATCTTTGCAAGATACTTGCGCTACGTGGAGCACATGCTTGATGTATATGCGCGAGCTAAGAAAGGGGAAGCGGGGATTGATGAGATCACGGCCATTTGCCGGGAGCTGGGTGGATTTCTTCAGGCAGTAAACCGGCTGCCACGAAAAACGCCAAAGCAGCGTGTTAGCTTTACCGAAATGGCTTCTTCCATTGCGGTCATGCTCCGCAATGGCGACGCGCTTGTAGGACCGGATGTTACTGCGGTTCGCTGATACTTTTGTCTAGGCAACTGACCATCGAGTATTCTTCCCTTTCCCTGAGGACAAGCAGTTATGGCATGCGCAAGCAATGGCAGCATCCTTTTTCCAATAAACTAGACGCATTCTAAAACACGCTGTTGCTTATGATTGTGTTGAGAAGAAGGTGTTGCAGCTGCCTACGTTGAGAGAGAGGGGTGAGGAGTAAGAAGTGAGATTAGTGGTCGCACTAATGCGTGGGTGAAATAGAGAGAGATCGGTTTCTGTGTCGTATCTGGACAGTATATGCTTGTACTAGCTACCTTTCTTTATACACTCTTGCTACTAAAACACTATGCTTCGCTACCTTGCTGGCTCATTCTATCAGACCAGTGGCTGCATACACCCTCAAACGGACTACTTCTCAAAAGCGCGTAGTGCATGTAGCAGACGCGTGTGTTCCGCACTCGTTTGGACAGCTAATGTGGGAGTTAAAAGCGCTCTATTCACTATTCACATTCGCTCCACGATAGTTTTGATGGCGTATTTGTATTTTTATCTGTTCCAATTGCATATGCTTCATGTGTAGCTCGTGTGCGCGCGCCTCACGCTTCTCCTCGTGCTCTCTTTTCGCGATTTCCAGTTGTACATTCAGCTTTTCACGCTCGAATTCTAGCTGGGTTTTTTGGATAGCAATCTGGGCATTGATCTGCATCTGAATTGTGCTCGCACGCGACTCAGCCATGGCTTGACAAAACAGCTTTAGTTCCTCTCCAATGGATGATTGTACAGGGTTTGTTTGTTTAGGCGTTGAGCAGCGTCTGTCCCTAGTGCTCTCCCTTAGCGGGGTGGTGGCTACAGCTTCTCCCTGAACAGCATGTTCGGTTCTTTCTTGACTTGCGGTACATGATGCATCGTAGTGCGTTGGCGGTGGCGTGGAAGTGGATGCAAGCGGGTATGGATTCAGTGTGGGTACGCTACACGCTGCGCCAACGACGGTTGTGGGAGTGCTGCAAAAGAACTGGGTTGGCGAAAGCGGTTGACCGCCTTCTTCACTCACGAAATCCACTGTTTCTGAAGCATCGCATAGAGTGGAGTTCCTGGTGAGGAGTGCTGCTGGACAGGTATTGGGCTTTGTTCCGAGTACGCGGTCGAAAGACTCGTACCACGCCCAGGTGGACGCAGTGGAACCAGCAGTGCTTGTCTTCTGTACCTCTTGTCTGTATATCCGCAGTAACGCAGTGAATTTGTTCTTGACCTGGAGCGAAGTGAGGCAGGTGGTGGTGGTGGTGAAGGCGAAGGCGAAGGGAAGGACATACCTGGTCCTCGTCGCGTCCTGGCAACTGAAGCATCAGTCTACGATAGAACCTCGACTTCGTGCCATTCTTGAACATTTCAATTTCATCTTCTAGGAACGCGATCATCACTTCCACCTCTGAGGCGGACCAGCTCTAGTAAGCATGTGAAGGTGGTGCAGGGCCGGTGGTGTACCTTCGTCGACAGCTCGTTCACCGGTCCACTTGCAGTTCCAGCAGCTGTGTCTTTCTTTGGCCGCCCTCGTTTTTTAGGGATCACCACTGTAACAGTCGGCAGTTGATCGAAAGGGCTCCTGGGAGTGGGCAGAGGAGGAGGAGGAGTAGACATTTTCACCAGGGAAGAAGTGGTTTTTTCTGAAAAATCAACTTAAGATGGTTATTTCGAGAATCACAAACACTGATGCTTGAATAAAGGCACGCGTGTCGTGGATGCCGTCGTTGAAACACACACTTTACAATGGCAAAGACAGTGTGTTGAGCATTGAATGGTGTCATCCAGCAAATGCACACCGGTACACTCGTAAACCAGTGCACCAACACACCAACACACCAACACACCAACACACTGTCGCAGAACACACACAACTAAAACAGCACAGCGGAACACGGGGCTCTTCAACTGCAAGCTGCCTGTGTTGCAAGGCAGAGAACGTGATTGGAAAGTGACAGGGAAACGAGGTAGCTGCGACTGTGGAGCTTCGTGCGGAAACAACTTGTTTGCTTCCCTAGCCCAGCTGCTCGCACGTTCCTTTCCCCGCCAATGGCTGGAGATCCGCCATCCGCGCATGCAACAAGCGCTTCTTCTGCAAACAGCGGCAGCTTACCTACCAAGAAATCCGCCGGCGGGTCGCCAAGTAACTGTTACCCGCGTGTGTCAGCACTCATTCGTTCTTGGCTGCGCAGATCTCGTGCCTACGCGACGGCAAAAACTATCTAGCCATCCTTCCCCTGTGACATTTCATGCACCAGCACCCATCAATCTCTCTTCCAAGCTACGTGACAGCCGTGACAAACGGCAAAGTGGGATGGTCCCGCTACGACGGCCGCAACAAGGTTGCAGCAACTCGGACGCCGTTGTCGCCGCGGCCACCGCCAGCACACAGCAGCCGCAGGAATCGGCCGCCACGACAGTGCCCATGAGCACACAAGATTTGGAGAAGAAGGCTGCATGGAAAGTAATAGACAAGAAGACGTTAAGCAACGTGGGAGTGGGCAGTGGTGGCAGCAGCAGCCACCACACAAAGAAAGAAAGAACCGAATATCCCACCGCTGCAGAAGCCGCCAAATCGTCCAGCAACACATCTACGGCTACCGAAAAGACATCCATCGGCAGTCTGGCCACCAGCACAGCCATCAACATCGACAAGGCAAAGCAGCGAGGGAGGGCTGATGCAGCAGCGAGCTCGCTTGACGACCAAAAGTCCCCGAAGAAGGATACGCATGCTGCCTGGTCTTTCCAGGAGAAATGGGACGAGGTAGGATGGAGGGGGTGCGACTGCAATGGCCAACACAACGCTTACATGCTACCCACAGATGTCTGACGATAGCATTGACTTTTCCGTGGCAGTGCTGGAGTTCGGAAACGACAAAGTATCAACTAGCGCTCCGTCCGCCAGCACGGACATTGCGTTGCTGGCAGAAACGGTCGAGAAAGCCAAGGCGCAAACTAACAAGGGTGCACCGGAAAACCTTTTGGCCGAGCGGCAGAAGCAGTTTTCAGACGACTACGATCGCAGACCCGCTAAGCCGGCGCCTGTTGCTCCGAGCATTGCGTCACTAGTGGTCACCGGCGAGAGCTTTGCGGCACGACTGAAAAGCGCCAAGGACAAGAAGCTGGATCAGAGCTCATCCCAGGACCAATCCGAACCGGCGACTGAAGCGAAGAAGACGGCTGCCCCACCAGTCACCGTGGATCCCATACAACCACCGGCTGTCGCTGAGCCACCTCTACCGCCAATGGCATCGACGCCGCCAACAGATCAAGCGCTGCCGCCGACAGTCGCTGTACCATTGGAGAAAATAATAGAGCAACCACCACCGCCGCCGCCACTGTCGCCAATACTAGAGATACCGTCGTCTACCTCAGAGCAGCCGAGCGTGTCCATCCCGCCAGTCGTAGCCCTCGAGATACAGACACAGGTGCAGCCAACCGCATCCGACCCTCCGCCAAGCCTGCCCACTCTCTCTTCGCCACGCAAAGACAGTATCTATACGCTGAATGCGGACATTGAACAAGAGCAACGGCTTGTCATGCAGCAGGCTAAAGAGCGTGCGCGACAACGTCGTGAAGAGGACGAACGAAAGCTCCAGGAGGAGCGAGAATGTCGTGCTCGAGAAAAGCTAAGAGAGCTGGAAGCACGACTGGCGGCAAAGAAGAGCAAAGAAGTGGTAGCGATACCTGTCGGTGGAGACGCTGCTGGTGCGGCTGAAGCAACGACGAGTGCCACCCACACCAGTACCACCCACGCCAGTGCTCCGACAGCCTCGCCTGCTGTGGATGTGCCAACCACCAGCCTCGACACAATGGCTTCTCCGAAATCCGCGGTGCTGCAGAAACGCACCCTGACGCGGCGTATTCACGAAGAGCAGGTTCGGAACGCGTCAGAAGCTACCGCACGTATTGGCGCAGCGCTGGCTGCTAACAAAAGTCTGATGGCTGGCCGAAGTCCTGCTCCCATCTTTGGCACTCCCAAGGACGGAACAACGCAGCCGTCGCCGATACGCACTAATTTCTCCAGCCTCTCCACCGTCAATACACAATCCCCCAGCCTGAAGTATGCACGTACGCCGACAGATGTGCATCCCAACTCTCCGATCGGATCTGCAATGACAGCAGTGGAGGCAGCGGCAGCGGCTACGGCTACGATTGCAGCCACGATTGCAGCCACGATTGGACAGAAGAATATACGCATTGCCTCACAGCAGCCTTTGCGCGATCAAAGCGCTCTAGGGGAGGTGAATTCATTTGTAAACAACGGCTTTGCAGGTGCGAATCGGGTGCTGTCGATGCGGGATCACTCGTCACAGCCTTTCGGCGGCACAACAGACGATAACAGTATGCTATCTTCAGCTCGCGCTGCCGGGGATGCCGATGGAAAACGAGAGCCAGGCGGAAACGTAGCACGGATCAAGGCAACGGCTTTTGAAAGAGGTAAGCAGCTCGTTTCGAGTGTGTGTAGCGTGTTGGTCTAATGCTCAACCAGATGGCGGTCGATCTGGTCCCCCGCGTGCCGACACACGACCTAGCGCAATGGCTCCCAAGCCGACAGGACATCACCGTGCTGCGCCTTCCCTTTCCGTAAAGGCAGCGGCTGTTGGCTATGGTACACGGCTACGCGGGTTGAACGGTGTCTATGTGTCTCGTGGTCCGTTTGATCCACGCAACAGCCTTGCGTCCGCATACGAAGATGCAGACGGCCAATGGATACCGATGGAGCAAGACGAGGAAGCAAAAGAATCTGGATCTTCCATCTCGCTGAATCGATCGCGCCGGTCCAGTCATCCTGACGAAGGGAAGACTCCCAACGTGCTGGCGTCGATAAGGGACCACGAGTTTGCCGGCAGCCGACATTCTCCCAGCATACCTTCTCACGCCCGCCGAACAAACACGCGCCCGCTTGATTCCAGCTTGAAGTCTCCGACAACCAACGCAGCAGCAGAGGGCGACTTGCCGACTGATGCAAAAGGCCACACGAGTCCTACTGAGTCTGTGGACTCGGACGACAAGCGTCGGGCACGGCGTCGGTCATCTCGTGGTGAGCAGCAGCAAGTGCCGCCTCAGACATCCATGACCGTGGTCCACGAGGAAGCTGTATCGTTGGGCGGTAGCCCTCCTCATGCCGATACAGACAAAAAAGGTCGTGACAAAGCTGTGAAGAAGCGGACGGATGCTGTGCAGAAAGAATCGAGTGCTGACGCTGCAACCGCCTCCCCCATCCCTGTGGTGGAGCATGGACAAGCAGTTGCACCAACGATATCAAAGCCATCCAAGGTAAATATACATACACAGGAACGGATGCTCATACAAATAGGGAGACACTCTGGCACCGGCCACTCCTGCTGCTTCGGTAGCAGCTGCATCCTATGAACCGCAGCCGCAGCCACAGCCGCAGCCGCAGCCACAGCCACAGCCACAGCCACAGCCACAATTGGCATCAGCAATAGCGAGCCTACAAAATGCGAAGCCACCGTTGCAGGTAGTGGTGCCTTCTCACGGAGCGCCGCCTCCAGTAATAGGCCGAACCAACACACCTATCCAGGCTCAGTTTACTTCTCCGGGAATGCCGACAGCTGCGGTTCCGGGTAGCCAAATGTATCCATCGCCGCAAATGCCGCATCTGCAACACCACCAGCCTCCGCATCCGCATCAGCAGCAGCAACCGATGCTTTATTATCCCATGAACATACATGGCACGCCGACAGATCCGAACGCAATGGCATTTGCTGCCAACTCGGCCAATATGGTGGCAGCGGCAGCGGCAGTAGCATCAGGCCAAGGGTACTATCCCATTGGCTATTATCCGATGCCTGCGCAATACGGTTACCCGCCCCACGGATTTATGCCTAACTACGCGCCAGTACAGCATGCGCAAGGAAACATGTATCCACAAGCTGGTGCTGCAGCTGCACAAATGGGCTTCATGCCTTGGAATCCGGCGATGGTTGCAGCCGCGCAGACCACGTCGTCCAACCACCAACATCATGTAATGCAGCAGCAGCAGCAGCAACAACAACAACAACAACAGCAACAACAGCAGCAACAACAGCAGCAGCAACAGCAACACGTCCATCATCAGCAAATGCCATCATCAGCAAATCGCCGTGCCCTCAACAGTAATCGTATGTTAAACAACAATTCTACGGGTCGTGATGGCAATCGTAACACTAGCAATGGTGGCAACGCTGGACGCACTAGTGGCGGTGGCGGTAGCGGTGGTGGTGGTGGTGGAGGAAGTAGTGGCGGAGGAAGTAGTGGCAATGTGATGCACACGGGTTCTTATCGTGGGGGACAAAGCAGTCCGATGCCAACGCAACAGCCCGCCGCAAGACTGAATGATCAGCGACGATGGTGAGGCGCAAACGTGACCACGGTGCTAAGAGCGTATTCTGCTATTTCTTTGCGTTTGGCTGTATTATATCCGGTTCCTTTGGGTGCGCGTAGTGTTTAATTTTTCAGTGCACATTTTTGCGTTTTACCCATGTTTATTTCATTTCCCCATCCTTCATGTGTCTTCGTTGATGATCAGGATGGCAAGAGATAGGCGGGCGATAGGACCACGACACACCGGGGTGTGACAGGAATACCTGCGCACTGTACAAGACATCATTTTTGGAAGCGTCATTTCGACAAGGACATGACGGTGGCGCATTCGACCAGCTGGTCCAACAGCCAGCCGGCCCGCTCAGCACCGGCGGAGTGAAGCAGCTGCGCGAGCGAATCAATTTCATGCACTCAAAAGACACGCGAAAATGGTACTTTGATTTTTCCGTCGGCGCTCACGTGCGCCACATCAGTGGTGACGCGCGACGTAGAAAAGGCCGACAGACGAATACGCATTGTTTGCCACACGTGTGCCTCCAATGCAGTCAGCAGGTCTGGTGTAGTGTTAGCGTGGCGCATGCAGTGCAACAACCACCTTTGGTGCTGGACGGGCCGCCTCGCCAAGAGTAGTAGAGCTGCCGCAACTCCTCGCATGACCAGGCTATGGTGAACTCTCGTAAGCCAGCGTCTACAACTTCTGGACTGGCACGATAGACGATCTCCACAGTGCTGGATGCTGCATTTCCCGCGTCTGCCACCCGGTCGATCCCTGGTCCTCCTAGTGTGAGGGAACGACATGTGGGAAGAACGGGCGCACATACGTTTGCGGAAGGTGGATTTTACCCAAGAGGTGAACACCTGTCTGAGTTCCATTGTGGTGTGTCGCAAGCAAGCGATGCGCGCATCAAAACACTGCTGGATGAACTGCAGCGCTGGTTCCAAGAAATGGGTGGACGAAGAAGTGAGCAGTATGGGAAAGTGGACGAAGGCTGAGGCAGTGGGTGGATGGGTGGGTGTGAGCCATGCAACCTTCAGCCAAGGAGCAGAAGCCACACACGCATACCTGGGTTGCTGGTCGTAGGCTCGGGATTCGGCAGGAGCACCATGTCCAATGATTTCCGCGAGGCGTGTCGTGCTAGAAAGGATTACACACACGCAGAGATATGTGCACATGCCAGTAACATCATAGTGAATGGAGAAGAGAATGGGATAGACGCATTCGCCTGTGCAACGCGTTGATGTCACCCTGTCGTCTGGATAGGCGCAGTGTGGAGAAGCCTACCCTTCCAGTAGGACACGCGCAGCAGCCGCGCCTTCGCTTCTATGGCGTGCCACTTTGTGACAGAAAGCGTTGCTCTGTGTGCTTCTGCATAGTGTTGCAGCTGCTCTTGCAGGTCGGAGGCGTAGGTGGCCAGGTGGTCCATGGCAAAGCCGTGGAGTGGTGAAACGTGGTGCATCTGCCAAGTGCGGTTGATAAGCATCGCTTGTGGATGTTGGCTGTTGCAGGCTTGGCGGCGTAGGGTGCCCACCCACCTTGGTCGGCTTGCTCCTCGGCGGGGGTGAACGTGAACGCGTGTAGCAGGTGCTGGTTCTGCGCGGGTGTGAGGAGTGAGCTGGATCCGTCTGAGCAAGTATCTCCTCGTAGCTGCTCGTTCGACAACGCGCCACATCTCTCACGCACAGCGGGGATTGCCCGCGTTGAGCGCGGTTGCGCCTTGCGGCGTGGTTTCACGCGTGCGTGTGTGGTGTTTGGCGGTGGCATGTGCGCACGCGTTGCAGCCATGCAACTTCGCGTATGGCCTGTCACCGCCACAATCCTTCTGTGGAGCAGACGTGTCTGCACTGTCCTCGTGCGGCCTCTTGACACAAGCGTGATGCAATGCAATACTTTAGGAGGCGTGGGAGGCGTGGGAGACGCGAGCGACATCTGTCAAAGCACGCGGTAACGCGATACTGCTTGCACTAGGCATACAACACGGGAGAAACTGCCGACAAGAGGCCAGCATGCAGCTGCAATGTCTTGTGGAAGCACAGCGGGGAGGGTAGCAATGGAATGTGTCAAGCAGTCTATTCGGCTACAAAGGGGACACAAGACTGCAGCGGAAGGAGCAGCGCAGCGCACAAGCCCACACGATACAACGGCAGCGGCGTTCTCTCTGTCGATGGGACGCGGATGAGAAGAGCAGATGTTGGCACTGTGCCGCAGTCGATGAACCACGTGGCGGTAAACAGAAGTGACTGCTGTATGCCCACAATAGACCGTCACAACAACCACGCAGCGCTGCTATAAATCTGCCTGTTGCCAGGTGGCTTGTCCCCGCTCACCTGTTTGTTCTTCTTCTCCTCCTCCTCCTCTCTCCGCCTCCCCTTTCACGACTTCACGCCAACATGCACTTCTCCTTCGTTACCTGTGCCTTTGTGCTGGCCCTTGGTCTCATCCCTTCCACTGACGCACACATAGAAGCAGCAGTGAAAGATGGCGACACTATGCTTGAGGGAATAGTGACAAAGGCCCACGATTCACTCCCACTGAAGGGACTGAGACTGCCTGGCGAAAGCAAACCCGGCATCCTGTTCTCTAGCCATCCTACTGCCAAGTCTGCTTTTCTGGGATCCAAGAAGATCCGCAAGTGCCACGTTCCGACACGTCGCGCAAAGGCGATCATCGTGACCATGCGGCACTATATGCGCCATGTGAGGGTAGTTCGGTTCAAGAACTACTACAGACCCTCGCGCTACACCTTTATCATGGATTCTGTGGTTGAAAAGACGGCCAAACACGCCAGCGACATGATGAAGAAACTACTGCTCTACACCTTCAACGACGACTCAGGATACAGGAAGCAGGCGGTTAAGCTGCAGAAAAGGTTTGCCAAGATGGCCGCCTCTTCCGAAGCACGTTTCGTGAAGAAAAAGGCTGAATTAAAGCTGACACCCAAAGATGGGGAGGAATTGGAGAAGTTCGCTATGAAAGAATTCGAATTCTTCAGAAACGTTGGTCATAACGCAATTGATGTGATGTACTCTAGCGATTTGCAGAAGCGTTTCTGTGGTCTGTCGCCTCCTCCAGCAGTTACTCCGAAACAGTTGCCGTTGGGCCTGTGGGTTAAGCAAGTATAAAGATTTGGGTTTTATGACACAACGGTTAAGTGGACGCGTGCTGTTGCATTCCTTTTTTGAACAAGTATAGCACGGCTGTGTGCGCAGCAATCTTGCTTGTTGCTACTGCAGGCGCAGGCGCCAGTATAGCCTGCTGTGTGAACAGGCATATACGCTTCACTGCATTGCTGAGCGAAGGGGCGGGATAGGCGCAATGGGAATGGATGTGGTGTTAGAGCAGGTGTGGTGTTAGAGCAGACGCGGTGTGTGCGTTTCGTTGTCTGATAGCAGGGAGCATGTTGGCAGCCTATATTCCAGCCACGTCACGTTCAGTTCAGTGGTCGGACTCAACCGTTGTCAGTGTGTTGATGTGACGCACAGCGGGCGCAGCAGAGCCTGGTGGAGAGCCAGAGGTCTTCTGAGAGCGCCACCGGTCGTATGAGGCGCGGCTCGTTTGACGCCTCGCCGCTCCCTGGTTCGCACCCCCAACCGTCCAAAGAGTTGTGGGATGGCCGATCGAGACACAGACCACACACCGGCCGCCACGCCTGCCACCACCACGCCCCACAACAAAGAAACCCATCCGGCAGCAGATACTCTCCCTCTTGCACACACAGAAACACCAGCCAATGGATCAGACGCAGCAGACGCAGTAGACGCAGCAGGCACATCAGATGCAGCAGACGCAGCAGACACATCAGACATAACAGACGCATCCTCGTACTCCGAATTGCGCTGGCGATGCACCTTCGTTTTTTCCACAGGTTCAGGAAAGAAAGTGGCGTGGCGTTTCTGCTGTCTTGGTCGTGCACGCGTGCGTAGCGGTGTGTCTTACGCGGTGCTCACCCTGTGCTAGAAGAAGGATGAGAATATCCGGCTGCTGTCACTAAAAAACCTGTACCTGCTAAGGATGGGAAGCGGGGAGGGACAGCGGGCGGGCCAGGAGTCGGAAACAGGTGCGTTTCCTACTGTCTGTGGCTCAGTAGATCTACACGTGTGGGATACATTGATATAAGCACAGAAAAAGATAGAGGGGGGGACCATGTTAATGAGCAAGGAAGCAGTGCAGCTACGCAGAGCGTAAGTCGGTTTCCAACCACAGCCGTATGTCGCTGATGCTCGATGCAGAGGCGTGATCGAAATCCCCGATCGGACCTACGCGTTGAATCAGCCCTTGCCGTTGTTCTATGCCGCCACCTACAACGGTAGTCGCTGTTCCTACCCGCTGCATGCTGTTCCTCATGCGCATCCACACGTGTCTGCTATCTAGTGATCGACCGCTGTAAGCTTATGGTGGGTCCGGCGCAGCGCTCGTGGCAGCGAGGGTACCGCAGCTGGCAAAACGGCACGCAGTACCAGTTTCTCGACAAGCTGACGGAGAGATGCATGAAAGGAGATGCGTTCCACGTTGCAGCACGCGGCATCAAGAGAATCCGTGATTTTTGGTTTGACTAACAACATGTCTTCCGGTGCTGTAGGAAGGCATGGTCACGCTGTTGCATGAAGAAGATGGGCTATGGTGATGTATAGTAGCACTGTTTTATCAATCATACATCTTCCCATTTCCACACGGCTCTGGCGGTGTTATCACTAGATGTTTCAATGAGGCTTACCACAGATGCTGTACATCGCTGGCGGTGGTGTGGCTGGAGCTGCATCCCTGCTTCTGACGAACGAGACTGCAGACAACGCGTGACACACGAGCAAGCTTGTGTTGGCGGAAAACAATGCATCCACTCAACAAACCACCGCATATACGCATCACACACCTCTCTTCGATCAATCGAAAAGCGTCTTCGTCCGCTTCCATCCAGGTCCTCGCGCCGTACAGTCTTACAACAATAAAACAAAAACAGAGCTGTGTTGACACGTTAGACTTTTCCCAAACACCCTGCGAGTCGGATTACGCCGGTCTGACAGGCTTGAGCCATTCAAAACACATCCGCACCACCCACGCACTCCGGTGCTTTCATGCAAATGAACGACGACGCCAACGCCTCCGTCGGTCTGGCGCTTCCTCCTGACACCCTGGCGCTGGCCGAGCTGGTGGACTTGACCGACCTTCGTTTACACATTGAATCCCTCCTATGCGTGATTGCATCTGCCGACCCCTCGCACATGAAGGCGACACTGTTCGCTTTTCCCGACGCATTTGAGCGGTGCCGTCGCTTCATATGTGATCCGCAAGTGAAGGCGCTGTATGTGGTGAAGGAAAAGGAGGAAATTAGGCGCGACGACAACGGTAAGAGCACAGCTTCTACGCCCGTGTTCACTGGCTGCTAGACGAAGCAGAAGTGGTGTACAACTACGTTGTCCGTAGCGAACTGGCCTACTATCCAACACTGGTGCTGGCTTTGGCGCTGATCAAACGAGGGTCGCTGCTAGAGCTGGCGCACCCGCTGCCTTCGCAAATGCTTGTCATGAACTTTCCAGGACCCGCGTCGCTGGACGGTTCAACAGCGTCTATTGTGCCGTCCATGCCGGCGGCAGCTGACAGCGAACATGCCATGAATGCTGCTGCAACCACTACCACCACCACCACCACCACCACAAGCAGTCCCTACGAAAGCTTGCACGCTGTGATCCACCATGCCGTCAGTCCCTACTTCAACGCGTTTGCGATGGCGAAAAGCAAACAGGAGCCGCTGATGGCGGCTGGTCGAGATGCGCGCGACAAACGTGGAGAAGACAAGGACAGCAAGATGGGCATTCCGATGGCGAAGAAGAAGTTTGCAGAGCTGGAACTCAGTCTGCTGCATCTACAGCAAAACGTTGAGATTCCCGAAATTGTATTGTCGATCCATCCCGTGATACAGCGGACTGTTGAGAAGGTACGCGCTTCTGTGGCTGCGGGGGGGGTGGTAGAGAAGCGGCTCACACATTGCAGTGTCGTGAAAGTGGCCGCAGAGCGACTGTCGATGCCATCGATCCGTCCCTGCTCGAAGACTCCAGCTTCCTGAACCGGCTGCAGTCGGATGTCAACGGCTGGATCAAAGAAATCCAGAAAGTGACAAAGCTGTCGCGGGATCCAGGAAGTGGACAGGCAATCCAGGAAATTAATTTTTGGCTCAGCATGGAGCGTGCGCTCGAGCGTATTGAGGAGCAGCTTAAGAGCGACCACGTCCAGTTGACGCTAGACGTGCTCAAGCATGCCAAGCGATTCCACGCTACCGTCAGTTTCATTGCCGACACCGGCCTCAAAGAAGGCACAGAAAAAGGTACGCGATCACCCGCACTTCCAAACACGCATAACACGCTGCTAGTGTTCAAGTACAACCAGCTCATGAAAGACTTTCCGCTGAACGAGCTGCTGTCTGCTACAGACGTGGAGAAGTGCCGGGACGCGCTTGGGTTTATTTTTGGTCATTTGAACAAGAAGCTAAAGCTGTCGCCCTATCCAATCCGACGTGCACTCCCTTTGGTGGAAGCGATATCGCGTGATTTGAATGACCAGCTGCTAAAGGTGTTGGGATCACGGCGACTGATGTATATGGACTACGAAGATTTTGAGAAAGCAACTGCTGGCGCGGAAGAAGTGTTCCGCACCTGGGACGAGCACATCAAGGAGTTCACAAATGTCGCGCGTGAAGTGACGCGCAAGCGCAGTGAAAAGTTCATACCTATCAAAATCAACGCTGCCCACGGCAAGTTGCAAGAGCGTGTGGCATTTGTATGCGCTTTCAGAAAGCAGCACGAACAACTGCATCAAACCATTCTCAAAGTGATGCAGCGTCCTGGCTCTATCAAAGCCGAAGACGAAATGAGATCGGGCGGCGCAGACGCGGGCGAGGATGTCGACTCGGTGGCTGAAGTGGCTGTGGCCTACGAGAGCGTGAAGAATATCGATGTGCTGGACGTGACTTCTGAGGGCACGGAAATGTGGGTGAGCGCGGAAACCGTATACAACGAGCGTGTGTCACGCGTGGAAAACCAGATCATCGCGCGTCTGCGTGACCGCCTAGGAACAGCGCGAAATGCAAACGAAATGTTTCGCGTCTTTTCCAAGTTCAACGCGCTGTTCGTGCGGCCTAAGGTAACCGGCCGCGGTTCTGTGCGCAGACACTGGGCTACAGCTAACCGCGGCTGAAACAGATCCGCGGAGCAATCCAGGAGTATCAGACGCAACTGATCGAAAATGTGAAAGAAGACATCAAGCGCTTGCATGACAAGTTCAAGCAGCAGTATCGCAGCTCAGAAGCGTTCTACATGGCCGGACTTCGTGACATTCCTCCGATTGCCGGTGCCATCACGTGGGCGCGGCAGATCGAGCGACAGCTGCAGACCTACATGAAGCGTGTTGAAGACGTTCTCGGCAAAGGATGGGAGCTATACGCGGAAGGCCAGAAACTGCAGAACGAAAGCAACAGTTTTAAGAAGAAACTGGATACGCGTCCAGTAAGTGCGGTGGAGATCGCCGCACAGCGCGTGCGCACACAGTGCTAACACTCTGTTCCAGATATTCGATTCCTGGCTGAGTGAAATCACCAAGCGTGATCTCTCGGTGTCTGGTCGTATATTCGAAGTGTCACGCAATCGTGCGCAAGGCAACATCATGCAGCTCACCGTCAACTTCGATTCGCAAGTCATCACCCTGTTTAAGGAGGTGAGGAATTTGCTATGGCTTGGATTCCAAGTACCGCATGGAATCACAAACGTAGCGAAAGATGCTAAGCGCGTGTATCCGTTCGCAGTCAGCCTGATGGAAACAGCACGCGCGTACACCCAAACGATTCACAAGATTCAGTCGCATGGTGGTATTGCGCGACTTGTAGCCGGCTACCAACAAGACGTGCAGACGATGATCGGCAAGGGAATCAATCTTCGCTGGGATTATTTCGTCAACACCTTCGACAACCATCAGCGCGCACTTGCATTCAACTACGGCTTGACCGTGGATGCGCGTGAGAACCGACATGTTCTTTTTGTACGCGAGTTTGCCAGCGTTGTATCGGTGTTTCAGGACAAGGTGAATGCGTTGATCGCCATACACGCAGAGATCACTCAGACGGTCGAAGAGTTGAGCGTGTGTCTGTACCGTGCAGAGAAGTTCGAAGAGAACCTGTTGAAGATCCAGAAACTAGTGGACCGTTTGAACTTGGAGAACTATTCAAATCTGGATGCTTGGGTCGCTGAGTTGGATCGAAACGTGGAAGCAGTGCTGTCGGTGCGGCTTCAGCAGGCACTCAAAGCGTGGATCCACGAGTTCCAGCATGTTCATGACGAATTCGAGAGCGAGCGCGATGTTGGTTCTAAATACATAAAGAAATCGAAGCGGAAAAGTCGACTGGATATGGAGTATCATGACGATGCTGTTGTTGCGGCGACAGAAGAGAGCACGCGGCCGGCATTGAAGATTCTGGTGCATGAGATCCGCATTCGGAACCAGGTGATGTTTCTAGATCCGCCCATCGCACGAGCACGTGCTAGCTGGTTTAAACAGCTCCATTCGTGGCTTGGTAGGTGACGTCTTGAGGAAGGGGGGGGTGAAATAACGGTTGTGCTCGTGGTATAGCGGTCATCTGTCACATGTCACGCATTCAAAGCTCACGCTATGAAATTGGCTTGAACGTGCATGATTACGATTTCCAAGAACGCACCTACACCAGTTTGCTGACGCGGATTGGCAATGATTCATTGGAACACGCGTACGGTATCATTGAGCAAAAGATCAAGGCGGTTTCCGACTACGTGAATATCTGGCTGCAGTACCAATCGCTCTGGGACCTTGAGTCGAACTACGTGTTCGTCACACTGGGCGACGATCTGTCGAAATGGCAGCAAATCCTGCTGGAAATCAAGAAAGCGCGCGGCACCTTCGACAACTCGGAGACGGAAAAGAACTTCGGTGCACTGGTGGTGGACTACGAGCAGGTGCAGAGCAAAGTGAATGCGAAATACGACTCGTGGCAACGCGAGGTGTTGAATCGGTTTGGCAGCATGCTCGGCCAGTCCATGCGTGATTTCCACATGAACGTGTCTAAAGCGCGCATTGAGCTGGAGCAGTACTCGGTGGACACGAACACGACCAGCGAAACCGTGACGTTCATCACTTTCATTCAGGATCTGAAGAAGAAAGTGACCAAATGGACAAGCGACGTGGATCTTTTCCGCCAGGGACAGAAAGTGCTGGAGCGTCAGCGCTATCAGTTTTCTAGCGAATGGCTTTATGTCGACCAAGTGGATGGCGAGTGGAGCGCATTCAACGAAATTCTGAATCGGAAGAATAGCGCGATCCAGGAACAGGTTGCAGGGCTGCAGATGAAGATCGTCACGGAGGACAAGGTGGTCGAGCAGAAAATCAAAGACGTGCTATCGGAATGGGAGGCGAACAAGCCGTTGCAGGGAGACATCAAACCAGACATCGCCACCAACACGCTGAACATTTTCGAAGGACGCATGATGCGCGTCAAAGAGGAGTTTGATATGGTGTCACGTGCTAAAGAGGCTTTGGATCTCGAGCAAACACAGGAAGATCGGCTGGAACCGGTGCTGGAGGAGTTGAGAGATTTGAAGTCGGTGTGGATAGCGCTTTCGAAGGTGTGGCAGTCGATTTACGAGATCAAAGACACGCTGTGGTCGTCCGTGGTGCCACGAAAGATTCGGCAGAACCTAGAAGTGCTGATCAACTCGACAAAAGAGATGCCCAATCGGATGCGCCAGTATGCGGCGTTCGAGTACATGCAAGAAACACTGCGCGGCTACCTGAAGGTCAACACTTTGCTAACCGATTTGAAGTCGGAAGCGCTGCGTGAACGCCATTGGAAGCAGCTGTTTAAACTTCTGCGTGCGGAAGGACGTGTTTTGCTGTCGGAAATGAGTGTTGGCCATCTGTGGGACTTTGACATGAAGCGAAACGAGCAAATGGTGCGGGAAGTGATAGTGCAGGCGCAAGGAGAGATGGCGCTAGAGGAGTTTCTGAAGCAGGTGCGCGAAACGTGGACAAATTATGTGCTCGAGCTTGTCAACTATCAGAACAAGTGTCGCCTGATCAAAGGCTGGGACGACCTGTTCGCCAAATGCAGCGAAAACCTGAACTCGCTCAACGCTATGAAGATGTCGCCGTACTACAAGGTGTTCGAGGAGGACGCTAGCAGCTGGGAGGAGAAGCTGAACCGCATCCATGTCCTGTTCGATGTATGGATCGATGTGCAACGCCAATGGGTGTATTTGGAGGGCATTTTCACTGGCAGTGCCGACATCAAGCATCTGCTTCCGGTGGAAACATCGCGCTTCCAGAACATCAATGCGGAATTTCTTGCCGTTATGAAAAAAGTCTACAAGTCGCCATTCGTGCTGGATGTGATGAATATCCAGAATATCCAAAAATCACTGGAGCGCTTGGCGGACTTGCTGAGCAAGATCCAAAAAGCACTGGGAGAGTACCTGGAGCGCGAGCGGTCGTCGTTTCCGCGGTTCTACTTTGTCGGTGATGAAGATCTGCTGGAGATTATAGGAAACAGCAAGGATGTGCTACGCATTCAGAAGCACTTCAAGAAAATGTTCGCCGGCATCTCCAATATCATTCTCAGCGACGACACCTCGATCATCCTTGGCATGGCGTCGCGCGAGGGTGAAGAAGTGATGTTTAAGACGCCGGTTTCGATCAAGGACAATCCCAAGATCAACGACTGGTTGACGCTGCTGGAAAAGGAGATGAGGGTGTCGCTTTCGATGCTGTTGGCCGACGCTGTTGAAGACATGAACGGATTCTACCTTTCCGATATGCTGAACCACGCAAACTTTCTGCGCTGGGTGGACCAGTTCCCCGCGCAACTGGTGGTGTTGGCTGCGCAAGTGGTGTGGACAGCGTCGGTGGAGCGAGCGCTGCATGCTGTCGCGGAAGCAAACGACGGAAACCAAGCACCGCTTAAGCAAGCGCTTGAGATTGTAAAACGCGGTCTCACTGTGCTTGCGGACACTGTGCTCACGAACTTGGCTACGATCAAGCGCAAGAAGTGCGAGCACCTTATCACCGAACTCGTGCATCAGCGAGACGTGCTTCGAGTGCTGATCAAAAACAATGTGGCCAACCCCAAAGGATTCGACTGGCTATACCAAATGCGTTTCTACTTCAACGCACTTGTTGAGAACCCGTTGGAAAAGCTGCATATTCAGATGGCAAATGCGGCATTTTACTACGGCTACGAGTATCTTGGTGTACCCGAGCGCCTGGTTCAAACACCATTGACAGACCGCTGCTATTTGACACTGACACAAGCGCTCGAGGGACGACTGGGCGGCTCGCCATTTGGACCGGCTGGCACTGGAAAAACAGAGTCGGTGAAAGCGCTTGGTGTGCAGCTGGGTCGCTTCGTGCTGGTATTCTGCTGCGACGACACGTTCGATTTCCAGGCCATGGGCCGCATCTTTGTCGGTTTGTGCCAGGTTGGCGCTTGGGGATGCTTTGACGAGTTCAATCGACTGGAGGAGCGGATTCTCAGCGCCGTTTCGCAACAAGTGCAAACCATCCAACTTGGACTAAAGGAGTTGGTAAACAATCCGGCGCATGAGATCGATCTTGTCGGGAAACAGCTGCGTGTCAATTCAAGCACTGGTGGGTGCGCTCGTCGACGTCGCGCACTGTAACCATGATCACTTGTAGGCATCTTCATCACCATGAATCCAGGATATGCTGGACGTTCCAACTTGCCTGACAATCTGAAGAAACTGTTCCGCAGCATCTCCATGACAAAACCAGACCGGGAGCTCATCGCACAGGTGATGCTGTACAGCCAGGGCTTCCGCACAGCAGAGCTACTGGCTTCCAAAGTCGTGCCCTTTTTCAATCTGTGCGCAGAGCAATTGTCTCCGCAGTCGCACTACGACTTTGGCTTGCGTGCATTGAAAAGCGTGCTAGTCAGCGCGGGAAATCTGAAACGCGATCGTCTGCAGCTGCTGCGAAATGTAGCCGAAGTGGAAGAGGAGAAGGAGGATGACGAGCGAACATCCGAAGGACTGCCAGAACAGGAGATTTTGATCCAGAGCATTCGTGAAACACTGGTGCCGAAACTGGTGGCTGATGACATCCCACTGCTGCAAAGGTAGGCAGAGTGTGTGCACACCGACCGCTGATCAATGCGAACGTGCACAGTCTTTTGTCTGATGTCTTCCCCGGGGTGGACTATGTCCCGGTGGATTTGGACAAGCTGAGAACCGAGATCAAGAACGTGTGCGCTGAACGTAATCTAGTGGCAGGCGAGTTTTGGCTTGAGAAAACGCTGCAGCTCTATCAGATTCAGAACATCCATCATGGTTTGATGATGGTGGGGCCATCCGGAAGCGGCAAGTCCATGGCCTGGCAGGTGCTGTTGACGGCGCTGGAGCGGGTGGAGGGCATTGAAGGTGTCTCCTACACCATTGACCCGAAAGCGATGGCTAAAGAGCTGCTCTACGGCACCTTGGATGCCACCACGCGTGAATGGACCGACGGACTGTTCACACACATTCTGCGGAAGATTGTGGACAACGTTCGTGGAGAAAGCACAAAACGTCATTGGATCATCTTTGACGGCGACGTGGATCCCGAGTGGGTGGAGAATCTGAATAGTGTGCTGGACGACAACAGACTGCTTACACTACCCAATGGTGAACGGCTTGGACTACCGCCCAATGTGCGCATCATGTTCGAAGTTGAAACGCTGCGCTACGCCACGCTAGCTACAGTGAGTCGATGTGGAATGGTGTGGTTCAGCGAAGATGTGGTGACTTTGTCTATGATATTTTCGCATTATCTCGAGACGTTGCATAGCAAACCGCTGGACGACGTGGACGACGACATGGTCATGCGTCGTGGCGACACCAGCTCAAAGGCTGTTTCCCCTGCACTACTGACACAGAGAGCCGTCGCTGCAGTCATGGAAGCGCATTTTGTCGAGGACGGTTTAGTGGCCAAGGCTCTCGAATACGCCAGCACGCTTGAACATATTATGGATTTCACGCGTATGCGTGTGCTCTCTACTTTGTTCTCGCTCCTGAACAAGACGGTGCGGAATGTGATGGAGTACAACAGTCAGCACCCAGACTTTCCAATGGCAAACGAACATTTGGAGAACTATGTGCTAAAGCGGCTGGTCTATTCGCTCGTGTGGAGCTTCTCGGGTGACGCGAAGCTGGAACTGCGTGCGCAAATCGGACAATACATTCGCAGCATCACAACCATTGATCTTCCGGTTATGTCTGGCGGCACGTCAATCATTGACTACGATATCAATTTGAATAGTGGGGAATGGGTGTCATGGGAAGCGAAGGTGCCGGTCATAGAAATTGAGACGCATACCGTTGCTCAAGCAGATGTCGTGATCCCTACAATCGACACTGTGCGCCACGAAGAGGTGCTTTACTCCTGGCTCGCAGAGCATCGCTCGCTTTTGCTATGCGGTCCTCCGGGATCGGGCAAAACCATGACGCTTTTCAGTGCACTTCGCAAACTGCCGGATATGGAGGTGGTGGGTTTGAACTTCTCCAGCGCCACCACCCCGGAACTGATCTTGAAGACATTTGAGCAGTACTGCGAGTATCGAAAGACCCCTACCGGCGTGATTCTCTCTCCCGTGCTGATGGGCAAGTGGCTGGTGGTGTTTTGCGATGAAATCAATCTACCTGCCACCGACAAGTATGGCACTCAGCGTGTCATCTCTTTCCTGCGCCAGCTGATCGAGTACAACGGCTATTGGCGTACATCTGACAAATCATGGGTCACACTGGAGCGCATCCAGATTGTTGGTGCATGTAATCCGCCGACAGACCCAGGTCGTGTGCCGCTGAGCCATCGATTCCTCCGACATGCCCCGCTGGTGATGGTCGACTATCCGGGTGAGACCTCGTTGAAGCAGATCTATGGAACGTTCAGTCGCGCCATGCTTAAGGTTGTGCCCTCTCTGCGCGCCTACTCGGATCCGCTTACAACCGCGATGGTGGAGTTCTACTTGATGTCTCAAAAACGCTTTACCCCGGACATCCAAGCGCATTACATCTACAGTCCTCGAGAGCTTACCCGATGGATGCGGGGCATCTACGAGGCTCTGAAGCCGCTGGAAACCCTGTCGGTCGAAGGACTGGTGCGACTGTGGGCGCATGAGGCGCTTCGTCTATTCCAGAACCGATTGGTCACCGAGGACGAGCGCAAATGGACTGACGACAACATTGATGCGGTGGCGATAAAACATTTCCCTGGAATCAACCAAGAGGAAGCGTTGGAGCGACCTATATTATACTCCAACTGGCTGTCCAAGAATTACATTCCGGTAGACCGTGAGGAGCTCCGTGAGTACGCCAAGGCACGACTGAAGGTGTTTTACGAAGAAGAGCTGGATGTTCCGCTGGTGCTGTTCAACGACGTGCTTGACCACGCACTGCGTATCGACCGCGTTTTCCGACAAATGCAAGGTCACTTGCTGCTCATTGGTGTTAGCGGGAGCGGCAAAACAACATTGTCACGCTTTGTCGCATGGATGAATGGACTCAGCGTGTTCCAGATCAAGGCGCATAACAACTACACGGGCGAGGATTTCGATGAAGACTTGCGAGCGGTGCTTCGTCGTGCGGGATGCAAGGCGGAGAAGATATGCTTCATCATGGACGAGTCGAACGTGCTGGACTCTGGATTCCTCGAGCGGATGAACACGCTTCTGGCGAACGCCGAAGTGCCCGGACTGTTTGAGGGCGACGAGTATTCCGCGCTGATGACCCAGTGTCGAGAAGGTGCTCAAAAGGAGGGCTTGATGTTGGATTCAGGCGAGGAGCTGTATAAATGGTTTACGCAACAAGTGATGAAGAACTTGCACGTGGTATTCACAATGAATCCGCCAGAAGGTGGGCTGGGATCGCGTGCAGCCACATCACCAGCGCTGTTCAATCGATGCGTGCTGGATTGGTTTGGCGACTGGTCTGACCAAGCATTTTTCCGTGTGGGCAAAGAGTTCACTCACAGCCTTGACCTGGACCGCCCGCTGTACTCTGCTCCGTCTTCCATCCAAATCGCGTATCGCGATCTGTCGCTACCACCCACCTACCGCGACGTGATTGTCAACGCATTCGTGTTCGTACACATGTCTCTCTACGAAATCAACACAAAACTCAGCAAGCGACAGGGAAGGTACAACTACGTGACGCCTCGGCATTTTCTGGACTTCATTAATCACTACATGCGGCTGTTCAACGAGAAGCGTGATGATCTGGAAGAGCAGCAGCGACACCTTAACGTGGGACTGGAGAAGCTGCGAGACACCGTAGTGCGTGTGGAAGAGCTGCGGAAGAGTTTGGCCATCAAGAAGAATGAGCTGGAACAGAAGAACCACGAGGCAAACGAAAAGCTGAAGAAGATGGTGGCGGATCAGCAGGAGGCAGAGTCAAAGAAAGCGTCTTCTATTCGCATACAACAAGCGCTCAAGGTGCAGAACAAGGAGATCGAAGAACGCCGAGCAGTAGTGATGCGGGATTTGGCGAATGCGGAACCCGCGGTTGTCGAAGCCCAGAAGGCGGTGAGCGGCATTAAGAAACAGCAGCTGACGGAAGTGCGATCAATGGCGAATCCCCCGGTTCCCGTGAAACTTGCGATGGAATCTGTATGCACCCTGCTCGGCTACAAGATCGACAGCTGGAAAGCGGTCCAGCAACTGATCCGTCGTGATGACTTCATCAGCAGCATCATGGACTACGACACCGACTCCAAACTAACACGAGCACTGCGCGAGAAGATGAAGCGCGAGTACATGAGCAACGAGAACTACAACTTCGAGGTGGTGAATCGAGCTAGTCGCGCGTGTGGCCCGTTGGTAAAATGGGCTATTGCACAGGTATGCTGCGTCAGCATCCTTGGGACTATACAGCTTACACCGTCTGCGCTAGGTGAACTACTCGGAAATCCTTGATCGTGTTGGACCATTGCGGCACGAAGTCGATTCGCTAGAGCGCGAAGCTGAAGAAACAAAAATGCAAGCAGCGTCGATCCAGGACATGATTGCAGAGCTGGAAAGTAGCATTGCGCTGTACAAAGACGAGTACGCGCTGTTGATTAGCGAGGTGCAAGCGATCAAGTCGGAAATGGAACGCGTGAAGTCCAAGGTGGATCGCAGCTTGACCCTGTTGGACAGTCTGTCATCCGAAAAAGTGCGATGGGAGGCTGGCAGTCAGGCGTTTGAGACACAAATGGGAACCATTATCGGCGACGTGCTGCTCTCATCAGCGTTTATGGCATACGCCGGCTACTTCGATCAACAGTATCGTGAAATTTTGCTGTCCAAATGGACTGACCATCTCGTTAAATCCGGCATCCAGTTCAAATCCGATCTTTCGCTTCCCGAGTACCTGTCTACCGCGGACGATCGGCTTTCTTGGCAGGCCAACTCGCTTCCCGCTGACGATCTGTGCACAGAGAACGCGATTATGCTCAAACGGTTCAACCGATATCCGCTCATCATTGATCCATCCGGCCAAGCCACTGGCTTCCTACTGAACGAATTCAAAGACCGCAAGATCACCGTGACCAGCTTCTTGGATGACGCCTTTTTGAAGAACCTGGAAAGCGCTCTCAGATTTGGTAATCCGCTGCTGATCCAGGATGTCGAGCACTTGGATCCGATTTTGAATCCCGTGCTGAACAAAGAGATTCGCCGCACGGGCGGGCGAGTGCTTATCCGCCTGGGCAATCAAGACATCGATTTCTCTCCCAGCTTCATGTTATTCTTGTCGACGCGCGATCCATCTGTCAACTTCCCGCCAGACGTGTGCAGTCGTGTCACCTTCGTAAATTTCACCGTGACCCGAGGCAGCCTGCAAAGCCAGTGCTTGAACAAGGTGCTGAAGGTGGAGCGTCCGGATGTGGATAGAAAGCGTACAGACTTGATCAAGCTGCAGGGCGAATTCAAGCTGAAGCTCCGTCATCTCGAAAAGTCGCTATTACAAGCACTCAATGACTCCACTGGCAATATTCTGGACGACGACAAAGTGATCTCGACACTGGAGAACCTTAAGCGGGAAGCGGCAGATGTGGCGAAGAAAGTGGAGGAGACCGATAGTATTATCCAGGAAGTGGAGGACACTACAAAGGTGTATACGCCATTGGCGCAGGCGTGCAGTTCTATTTTCTTCGTGCTCGAGCAGCTGAATCTGATCCACCATTACTATCAATTCAGTCTCGACTTTTTCTACGAGATATTCTATTTCGTGCTGAACGAAAACCCGAACCTGATCATGGCAACTGATCCTGACCAAAGGCTGGATATTCTGACGCGAGATCTGTTCAGCGTCACCTTTAATCGAGCTTCGAAAGCGCTTCTCCACGAGGACTACATTACCTTTTCGACCCTGCTGGCACAAATCAAAATCCGCGGCACCGACGATCAGATCGACGACGCAGAATTCGACTTCTTGCTGAGCGGCGGAGATGTGATCCCGGGTGCTAAGGCGGATGCCGAGACGCTCGACATTCCCATAAACCTGCTGAGTGACGAAGCGGCACAGCGAATGAAGGAGTTCAGTGTGCTGCCAGTGTTTAAGAGCGTGTGTGAGCATCTGCGTGAACACCAGGAGATGTGGACGCACTTCCTGAACCACAATGAGTCTGAGCTGGTGGTGCCGGAATTCTGGCAGACGAGTCCCTCGGAGAGCTTAGTGATAGCGCAGTTCCGTAAGATGCTGGCTGTCAAATGCTTCCGACCCGATCGTCTGCTTCCTGCTGCAGCCGGCTTTGTCAAGGCTGTTTTCGACGAAACCTTCGTGGCTCCAACTGAACTCAATTTCAAGCGACTGGTGCTTGAGGAAGTCAAGTCTCACACGCCAATTGCATTGTGCTCCATTCCTGGATACGATGCTAGCTATCGTGTTGACAATCTGGTGACAGAGCTGAACGTGCGCTGCGCATCGGTTGCTATGGGTTCGACCGAGGGTTTCACGCTAGCCGAACAAGCAATCGCCACTGCCATCAAGCAAGGCACGTGGGTTATGCTGAAAAACGTCCATCTTGCTCCTCAGTGGCTTGGTCAGTTAGAGAAGAAGCTGCACAATTTGAAACCTCACCGCAGTTTCCGTTTGCTGTTGACGATGGAAACAAACCCGAAAGTGCCGGTGAACCTGTTGCGACTGTCGCACGTGTTGATGTTCGAGCCACCTCCGGGGATCAAGGCCAATCTTCAGGAGTCACTGCGTGCTCTTCCTGCAGCGAAATTGGCAAAAGGACCGACTGAGCGCAGTCGACTGTACTTCCTGTTGGCATGGCTACACGCGGTCGTGCAAGAACGTCTGCGCTACGTGCCACTCGGCTGGACCAAGGTGTACGAGTTCAATGACTCCGACCAAGACTGTGCGCTTAGCACAATCGACCACTGGCTGGATGTGGTTGCGCAGGGACGCGCGAATATTTCTCCCGAGAAGATTCCGTGGGAGGCAATCCGTACTCTGCTGAAAGAAAGTGTCTACGGAGGCCGCATCGACAACGAATTCGACCAGAAGTTGCTGGACTCGTTTGTGAACAGCTTGTTCACACCACGCAGTTTCGACTACGAGTTTCCGCTTGTGCAGATGAGTGAGGACGACAAACCGCTGGTGATTCCGGACGGCACTAAGATGGAGCAGTTTCTCGATTGGGTACACAGATTGCCGGAGCATGAGCCACCAGCCTGGCTGGGATTGCCGAGCAACGCCGAGCGTGTGCTTCTCATATCCAAAGGTTTGTGGTGGCGTTAGCGTGATAACGTGTGGCCGAATACTGATCGGTCTGCAGGAAATTCGTTTTTAATCAAAGTGCGCAAGATGCGAAGCCTCAGCGATGACGACGAAACGGTGGTGGCGAAGGAGGACAAAAAGGACGGTCGCAGCCATCAGCCGGCCTGGATGCGAATACTATACGACACTGTGGAAGGATGGTTGCATCTTCTACCAAAGCTGGTGACTACGATCTCGCGCACTCCCGAATGCATCTCCAATCCGCTGTTCCGAGTCTTTGAGCGCGAGAACTTCATTGGGCATAAGCTGCTCAGCACAATACGCCAAGACCTGGAGGACCTAAAGCTGGTGTGTGAGGGCCGGATGAAGCAGACGAATCATCTGCGAATGCTGCTGAACTGTCTTACCAAAGGTAGGAGGCTAGCCAGCCGGCTGGCCAACACAGCTGCTAACAACGCCTAGGGATCATCCCGGAGCACTGGCGAAGATACAAAGTGCCGAATCTGGTGTCGCTTCAGCAATGGATGGCAGACTTGAATGCACGTTTGAAGCAAGTGGAAGCGATTGCCACGTCACAATCGTATGACGATCGCCACATCTGGCTGGGCGGACTCTTCATTCCCGAGGCGTATGTCACTGCCACGCGACAGTCGGTCGCCCAGAGAAACGGATGGTCGCTGGAAGAATTGCATTTGGAGGTTGATATTGAGCATCATGGAGGAGAGGGTGGGTTCGGCGTGTCCGGACTGCGTCTAGAAGGCGCACGCTGGTCCTCCGAAAGTGTCTTGGAACTGACGATGGAACCGAGCACACGTCTGGGGCTATGCCAGATCCGCTGGGTGCGAACGGAAGATCGAACAGACCATCCGGGTGCTGCGGCAGTGCAGGTGCCTGTGTATCTCAACGGAGACCGTAGCGAGCTCCTCTTCAGCATTGAGGTGAACGCGAAGGCGTCCGAGAAGCACATGATTATACAGCGGGGTGTTGCCATTACACTAGCATTTTGATGTGCGCATGTAGGCGGATGTTCACCAGAGAATTGAAGAAAGCTTTACTCAGCATTTCGAGTAGTACACTGACGCGTATTCGTTTGTTCCCTCCTACGCGCACGGTTGTGTTCACGGCCCTCCTGCGAAAAAACATGGCTCCGGCTACAATCCTGCGTGCATGCAAACGGCATCACCAAACAGTAGCACGCCCATGCTTCCGCTTCTGGCTGTGCTCTGTTATCGACCCTTTGTGCATTCGACGCTATACCTCATGCTTAGTGATCGGACCAGTGCATCGGAAATTTCTCTGACCTCCGACGCTCGCTCGTGCGACTTTCGTTCCCACCACCAACTCACACTGTTACTGTCGCTATTGCCGCCATTATCGCTATTGCCTCTATTGTGTGAATCCCATGAGCTTTATCAGGTACTGCTGGCTGGGCTGACACTGCGGTTTCTCTCATCCGTGATAGCAAGTTAACATCGAAGCGGAGTCAGAAACTGCCGCGGAGCGAATCCCGACCGCTGTTCCTCACAACACCTTATGTGGACACCTTTGTCGTGAAGGGAAACTTCCAAACTGTGGTGCAGCTACCGCGGGGTATAGAGGAGAACGAGTTTCTCGCTTCAAACAGTACATTCAGCTTCACTCCCCCCCTCGAACTTCGCGTGCTCACACCCGCTTGTCGGGATGACGTGTAGCCTTCGACTTCTTCACTAACCTAAACCTATTCTGCGCGAGCGTGTCTGACTTCTGTACTACGCGTGACTGTCCGGTGATGACAGCTGGTGGTGCAAACGGCACGGAGTTCACATGGACGGATGCACAGAAAAAGTCGGTGAAGCTGCCCGCACCGCAGTATATCGACTACGTGATGTCTTGGGTGCAGAATCTGCTGGACGATCAGGCGGTGTTTCCCACCAAAGCCGGTATGTCCACTCGCCTGCGCCACGTGATGCGTCTCCATCTAACGCTCCTGGAACGGGTGGGACCATACGCTAGGCCATGACTTTCCACGTGATTTCCAGCAGACGGTCAAACAGATCCACCGACAGTTGTACCGTGTGATCGCGCATCTCTTCTGGCACCACTACGACATGGTGCTGAATCTGCGCCAGGAAGGCCATTTTAATTCGCTGTTTGCACATTTTGTGGCATTTGCGCGAGAGTTCGATCTGGTGGATCGGAAAGAAATGCGGGAAATGGAAGAATGGATTGTCGTGCAGGAGCAGGCTGGGCGGGTAGGCTGAACAGGGTGCTAGACAATGCGAAAGGCTTAGGTAATGGAAAATATGTGTTTCTGGTCCATTGCGCATTTGCTATTGTTCGCTGAATCTTCGTCTCCGGTCCTATTCCAGAGGGCTTGTGTTCGCCAGCAGCTCTTGTGCAGCGGTCAGCTCTTCAGTTCCTTCGCACGCTGGGTCTTTCTGTTGCACGTGTGAGACATGGCGACCACGAAAGATTGCACGCACCATTAGCTCCAGTAGCTCCAGGCGTGCCTGCTCAAAACGTTTTTTCGTATCCGGAATCATGTTGAGTGTTTCATCCAGCACCTCGTACTGTTTTCGAATATCGTGTCCATCGGCGTTAGCTGCCTCTAGCTTGGCAATCCGCTCGCGCTGCGTTTGTGCCTCCTTTTCGTAGTAGAAGTGCTCTTTGTGCAGGCTTAATAGAAGTGAGCTGTACACGACGCGAAGCGCCCTACCGCTTCACAACGCCAGTTTTGATTTTAAGCTGGCGTGTCGACATGAGAAAGCTTTGCGAACCACAGCAGTCGGGCAAAACAGCGCGTCGCTTGCGCTGCCTGCGGCTGCGCTCTGGATCAGGAGGCAGTGCTGTTTACGACGCGTGAGCATGCAATGGCGATGGTCGCTGTCTGTTCCTTTCGTTTAACACAGCCACTTGCATTTCGGCACGCTGGATGTTTCATCCAATACTATGTGTCACCTCCCTCCGTCATCGCAGCTAGTAGCGCACATTTCCTCCTTGTGGACACACCGGTGCATTCATAGCACAGTATTGAAAGATGCGTCTGTAGACAAACGGATCACCACTCACTCATACTTCGTAGTTGACAAACACGGCACTAGACGTGCAAATAAATAGCGCATACAGCTTCATCTGCACACGGATGCTGCAGATTGTTTCTATTTGCTAGCAAGTGTGAGCCTATAGTACACACGCGAACACAGTATGGATGATTCCCCGTTTGTGCATGGTGGATGGGTGGTGCTACAGGCCAGACTGTTGACACAGCCATAAGTATAAGAGCACCATGTACTATCGTGGTCATCGTCGTTGTCACCACCACTGCCCTACTGCCGCTGCTGCTGCCGCTGCCGCTGCCACTACCATCGCAAATGCACGCACCACCGTGTCTCTCTGCGTCACTCGGTGGACACGGTATGGTCACGAAATAGACGTGATAACCGTTCGTACACCACAAATGTGATACACGTGCCAGGCAGCACACGCACAGAATTGGGAACCAGTCCTTTGTAGAAACCGGCAAGGCCTTCTCTACGGAAGATCTTCACTAGTGTGTCCCACACCCCACGGTACTGACTGGCATCACGCTGATTCTACAGCAATTGTTGGCACACGCGTGGTACGGATGACTAATGGATACCTGCAAGCGCGATCGCACCACCTGGTAAGGATAGGTAGTGACAGAGGCAAATAGTTTGGAAGACACGGACATCACGATATACTCGGCGGTGCTCTGTCGGCAATTCATGCCATGTATGGGTTAGGGCGGGGTGATACGGTGCAGTGCAGAGCGGCACAGAGCAGTACAGAGCAGAACAGCGTACCAAGTGTTCTTTCTTGCCGTTGGTGTTGATGGCCATACGCCATCCTTTGAGTTCTTCATAGGCCATGAACTGGATTGCGCCGTGAGACACGCCGAACAAGGAAGGCAGTAGTCCTTTGTACAGCCCACGCATGCCCTCTTGTGTTGCAATTGATAAAAGACCATCTACACTGTCAGCGGTACGTGACACGCGCGGCGGCACACACCGAGCAGACCACGATAGGCATTCTGTTGGACGCGCGAACTCACGAGCATGCGTGTTTTGACGACCCAGATGGGGTTTGTGAGGATGGCGGTGATAGCCCCTGGTCAGTGGTAAGCCTGTTTGGTACGGGGTGACATACCCGCTTGGCCAGACGCTATTAAATGCTGTGTGGCAGACAATCGCTTGCCAGCGTCACCGCGCGCACGTCGTTTCAACAGATCATAGCTGCAGGCGTGGCGTGTCGGATGCAGATGGTGTGGATGACACTTACCACCAAAAGTAGATGCCCCAGCTGAGTGTTGCTCCAGCCAAGTTGGGAGTGAGCCCGCGGTACAGACCTCGTGTGCCCGAACTTAGCCACACCGCTTGAAACGCGTGTGCTGATCTGCCGAAAAGCCGTGTATGACCACGCTTCTGCGAGGTGTCCACTGGGTTGTGAAAAGGGGTGTGGCGGGACAGCACATACCCTGCAAACGCGTCTTGATCACGTCGAGAGGATGGCAGACGAGGGTGGAGATGGCACCAGCACCGACCCCAGCCAGTGCTTGATCAAGCGCAGGTAGGCCAGTGAAGGACATGTCATGCGTTGGATGTGCTTTTGGCGAGAGTGCGTGAGCGCGTGAGTGCAGCTGGTGTGAGTGCAGCTGGTGTGAATGCAGCTGGTGTGGACGCCACACAATACAGTGTTGCTTCTCTTTCGCACCACCACCACCACCGCACAAACAGCTGGTGGCGGCATGCTGTCTGTGGTGCTGCCGTCAGCCTCGCCAGTCGAAGGCATCTTCGCACACCATCTGCATCCAGCTGATGCATGCGCGCGGTGAGAGGCGGAGCAGGGCAGAGACACGACGCGTCAGCGTGGTGCACTGTTGGGCCTTCCCAAGCTACTCGTTGCACTGTTTCCCGCATCTTTCCTCTGGCATCATCAATACACCGTGTCTATTCCCAGTGTGCTGCCATTGTTGACGGCTCAGCGCTATCGCGCCTTCCATCGTGCCTTCCATCGTGTGTGGAGTGCTCGCTTCGGCTGCCGTTGGCAGTCTTGTCGTCTGTCGCTTGCGGAGCAATGGCAGAAGCAGCAGAGGCGAAACAGACAAAGCTGCTGAACAGCTACAAAGGACGCGCCAATCTCACGTTCCATGTTCCCAAGCCCAAGTTTCTGCAGATCATCTCGGAAACGGTGCCGTCACGACCCACCGTTGACACAAAGCGGCAGGCGCTCGACAGAGAAGCGATGTCTGACGGCGAAGAGGATCTATCAGGAACTGAAGCACCCGTCGTGGTCGTCATCGATCCCACCAAACACATCACCAAAGCACAGGTAGCACAGGAGAAAGAGCTGAAAGGCGTGTTGGGCACGGATGGCAAACTGCTCTTCAGACCGCCTTCCACAAAACGGAAATCAGGCGCAGCACCTACACCTGTCCATGCTAGCACTGCCACCGCACCACCAGCACCATCCACGTTGCCAGCACCACCAGCAAAGAAAAAACGTATGCCAAAACAGCGACTGGTTGTGTCGTTCGATGACACTGACCTGTAAATGGCTGCTATGCTATGCGACGAGCAGCACGGTGACACAGTGACTATACATGCAGGTGGCAATGACACCATTGTACCAGACTAGAATGTCGTTGTATCTCCTTGCGTCCGATGCTATGGTCGGTTCTCTTGATGTGTGCTTGGTGAAGGAATGGCTTCTCGAGTATGAGAAATGTGCAGAGCATGGTGTCGCTAACAGACGTGTTTCGAGCGACGGCAGCTAGCCACGCCGCAGCAGCGTGGGGATGCGTGTGTGGAACAGGATTGCGCTGTGCATGTGCAGGGATGTGTTGTCCGCAATCGATAAAATCTGTTTGTGCGAACACGCTGTGTGTGCTAGCAATAGCGCAGTGCTGACGCGTGGTTAGCCATGTGGCGGTATCTTCTCAGCTTCCTCACGCTTGTCCACGACGCTTCCACCCACACACGTTTCCAACACCAGCCACGATGCACGCATTCCGCTCCATTTCCCTTTTCGTTGCCCTTGTTGTCGCCGCTGCGTCCACGTCTGCCGCACCCGCGCCCACGGAAGCGGTAAGCCTGCCTGTTGCCGCTGCGAGCTGATCTCTGCGACCAGGCGGCAGTCGGCGCACTTGCTGCGGGGGGTGCCTTGACCGCTGGCCTTGCCCTTCCCATCATCACTCCCATTGCCATCGGCGTTGGTATCCACAGAGCGCACAGAAATGCGCGGGAGGTCTATGCCGGCTACAAGGCTGACCACGAACGCGAGCTGGCTGGGCTTCCTCAGTAGACCGTGCCCCGTCCCTCGCGTTGCAATAGAGCGACGACGACGACGACGATGATGGCGACTACTATGACAACTATGACGAATAAACGGATGAATGTGTATTTCATCTCACCCACACGTGTGTGTCTTACAGCTGGCATGTCTTCCTTGTTCTTTGGGCTGGGTTGTTTCGCACCTGGTGACACTCGGTGCGCGTCTCAGCCTTCCATTGTTCTTCCGCTCTCTTTCCCGAACATGTGTGTGATCATGCATAGACTGAGCTCTGGACTGTCATATGATGTACCGGCAGAGAGGCAGTGGTGTGCAAAGGGCTGCATTGCAGACACCGCGCAACACGTTTGAGAAGTTGTGGCGACAGTGGGTGGGAGGGTCCGCGAAGGCAGGCGCTTGGAAAATGGCTCAGAAGGCACGCGATGTCAACAAATGTTAAGGACCCTTCATTGCGGAGATAAGCGATAACAAACGACAGACTATAGAAAACGCAAGGCTGGTCGAGAGCAACTGTGATTCTTTCCGAGGACCTGCCTCCGTGGTTGTCACAAGCGCACAGCACCAGGCATCTAATGATCTATTTCTAGCGGTTCTCTACTGCGAATTCGAACTGTCGGAGGAGGCGGGTGTAGAGTGCTGCGGATCCTTAGGCCAATAGCTCATGGCGGACGATAGCATGCCGGTGACATAGGAAGCACCCGCCATTGCTGTGTCGACAGCGGTTCTAGCTCCCGTCACTGCCAGACTCTTGCCCCATCCTTTGGAGTGCATCGCAGCGTTCAATGCTTCGATGGCATGGTAGTATGTCGCTGCATCGTTTTTGGATTTAAGGTAATTCACAACTGCATTCAGCTCGTCATAGCAGTTTCCAGTACGCATCCGTCGTGATATCGTGCTTGTGAACACCGTTGTCCAAGAGACGGCACTAGGATCTATCAAGGAGAGAAGGTACATGTCGTCGAGCATAATGCTGAGTTTGGCATTCGTGTACATGGACAATGCCAGCACTGCGAGCTCCTTCCTTGCCTCCACTTTTCTGGCTAATGCCTGCACTGCGAGCTCATTCCTTGGATCCGCTTTCTTGACGGGTGCTAGCAGGGCCATTCTGAAAATAAGACCTTTTCCTAGCACCTCGCCGTTACCGAACTCTTTTTTCAATATCTGGATGCCAGCGGCGGTGGGCGGAATACGATGGGCTGCTATACGACGCTGATCCTCAAACGCGGAGCTGAAATTCGGATGGAGCGCGAGGGTGTTCATGACGTGGGTGAGCGCGGTGAACGGCGACGTGTGTTTTTGCTGTTTGCAGACGCTCAGGATCTCGGTGAAGAGTGCTTCGGCTATGTGCAACTCCATGTGGATCGTGTTGAGCAGATGCGGATGTCTTAGCAGTGCGTCCGCTTGCGCTGCTTTCACAGTGTGCAGCTTGTACTTTTCAGTGCACGTTGCAATCTCCTTGTTCATTCTTTCGTGGCGAGTCACCAGCTCCGCTTCCTGGACGGTGTTGGCCGTCACGTACAGCGGAAACAACACACTTGCTGGCAAGGCCACTCGGTCGAGAAGGTGAGCATGCCCGCGTGCTACTTCTCGGAAAAAGTTTTCGCTTGCGTCAGAGTGTGCCAGGGTGGGCAATAGCAGTACTTTCGAAGCACGCGCCTTAAGATCGGACTGCAGTTTCTCAAGGATCGTGATGCCGATCTTTCTGTCTGCAAAATTGCTGGCCAGTTTAATGAGGTTCACAAGCTGTTCGTCGTTGGGGGACTGGCTTTGCACACAGACACTGGAGTGGATTGACACGTGCTGACGAGGAGAGTGCGGGGAGTCGAACATGGGATTTGCCAGCACAACAGGCGCAACAGCAAGACACAATAGAAGCCATTTGATAGTGGAGGTTGTCGTGAAAGCGGGCATGGCGGTGGAGGGCATGGCGGGCGGGCGGGCGAGTGGACGCGTGGAAGTGCGGCAGACAGAAATAGCCACGTGGGTGCAAAAGCAAAAGCACGGATATTTACGCCTACCGCGCACTGGCCTTCGCTACTTGAGCCGGTGAAGCTGCGCGTTGTGTTGATGCACAGGCGAGCGTCCATGCCAATGCTGGTCGTTCGTCTCTGCTGCATCCATGGCGGCGTCCAACGTGTGCCCGTTGCTAAGGCATTGTGCTGTGCTGCCGATGCACCACACAGCACCAGAGCACACAGTAGCCACACGTACCACACGCTGGTCCATGAAAAGGACGGGTGGTGAGGTGGTGAGACGGTGTGAGTAGCAGCAACAGCAATAGCAACAGCAACAGCTGTTCGGTTCTAAAGGCTCGCTTCATTGCAGAGTGTGTGGCGTTGACTCGTCCACTGACGCCTCAAAATGTCGCGACGCGCACCCACAAGAAACCGGCCATCGGAGCATCCTTCGTCGCCGTTGATCTATCCCGCCTCGTCCTCTTCACAACCGCCATCACACCGTACGCCCGCACCTGTCCATTGCTCCGCCGCCTGCTCATGCGCCGCACAGTCGGCTCCATTCCTCCGCAGCCCGTTGGCCTGCACCAAAACTTTGGTCAGACTGCCAATGACCTGATGCCCGAGACGTCGCAGGATCTGCAGGTGATCACTTCCGATAGTCAGGTGGATGGCACTCCCACCGTGCCAAGCTATCTGTCGTATGTGGTGGCACGCGATGGCGCACTGCTCACCCCCCTCCCGCATAGAACACCACGTCGCCGTCGCGACAACATTGGAAGCATACATGCTAGAGAAATCATTCTGCCCCATAGCACAGCTGCGTTGGAGCCATGCGATACACCGCAAAGTGGTCCGCCTCCCCAAGGCACCGAAGATCCAACGGCCATGGAACGCCTGGTGTGGGGCACTACCATCAACATCGAAGTCGGGCTAAAAACATTTCGAGACTTCCTGGAAAAGTTTGAGAGACGCAGTGTCATGACCCCCGAGGATGTCACAGCGGCAGACACGCAAAAGCATTTTATCGTGCTACTTCAACAAGTATGCAGCCACCCACACACACACATACACACACCATCGTTTGACACGGCACGTCGTTAGATCCATGCGAGCGGGCTTCGATACCTAAATCTTAATTGCAGCTATCTGCAAAGATACAGCGCGGCGTGCCAGAAGTTCTATCGCCAGCTGCTGCACTATCCCCAGGAAATGGTGGTGCTGATGGATGTTGCTGTGTCCGAGCTGTATCTCGACCTGTTCCCGGAAGAAGACAGAAACATCACAATCACGGTACGCGTGGTGTGCGTGGAGCAATCATCGGCTTGACAACGCGGCTAGGTGCGACCGTATAACTTGGATCGGCTGGTGAATATGCGTGAACTGAATCCCGCCGGTATGCCTCTGTCACGTATTTGGCATTGTACCAACACGAGTGTAGATATCGACCAGCTGGTGACTGTGAAGGGTCTGTTGATCCGTGCCTCGAACATCATCCCCAACATCCAAGAAGGTGTGTGCCTCCACCCCTACGCGCCACACCCTGCTGATGTGTTCAGCGTTCTTTCGCTGTGCTTTGTGTGAGGACACGGTGACCGTTGAGATCAGTGGTGGGCAGATCATCAATGAGCCTGCCCGCTGTGCGCGTATTGAGTGCGGCCAGCTGAATACAATGCAGCTCATTTACAACCGATGCAAGTTCCATGACAAGCAAACGTGTCGACTTCAGGAAACACCGGGTAGGCTCACAGTCAGCACATCTGTTCTCCGGCTCACCATCACGCAGATTCCATTCCCGATGGGCAGACGCCCCACACTGTTTCTCTGTGCATGTACGAGGACATGGTGGATGTTGCCAAGCCAGGTGATCGGTAATCGTCCCGGAAGAAATGGTGCCCATCGGCTCACCACGCTCTGCGCTCTGCGCTCCACCCTCCATCCTCCACACAGATTGGAGATCACTGGCATTTACCGTGGACAACCGCTGCGGTTGAATGCCTACCAGCGCACACTGAAAACCGTTTTCCGCACCTATTTGGACGTTGTACATATCAAGCGGTTCCAGGAGGGCCGTCTGCAGACAGACAACTCGCTCACTAATACGAACGAGGCTGTTGTAATGTACGTGCGATCGTGCTGACAAACACGCGATGACGCGAACAGATACGAGGAACTGGATAAACTGGACCAGGTGGACAGTGTAGATACGGATGCGATCAGAGAATTGGCGCAGCGTCCTGACATATATGAAATGCTGGCGCGATCTCTTGGTAGCGCATGCAGTAGCGCGCACATCTGACCCGAGCAGCGCCAAGCATTTACGAGCACGACGATGTGAAGAAAGGCGTGTTGCTGCAGCTGTTCGGCGGCACAAACAAACCTGCAGCCACCGGCACACCACGGACACGGTAGCACTCCGTGTCATAGCGTCTGTCGCTGACGCTAACGGCGACAGAGGAGACATCAATGTGCTGCTCGTCGGGGACCCAAGTACGAGCAAGTCGCAGCTATTGCAAGTAAGCCTGCACTGATGATGACTGAATATGCTGTTCTAACGCATGATGCGCAGTATGCACACAAGATTGCTCCTCGCGGTGTTTTCACTTCTGGAAAAGGCTCTTCGGCCGTGGGTTTGACTGCATACGTCACTCGAGACCCAGATACAAAACAGCTCGTGCTGGAAAGGTGTGCTTTCTGGTGTTGGTGAATGCGTGTTCATACGTCATTTCTAGTGGCGCATTGGTGCTAAGTGACGGTGGGCTGTGTTGCATCGACGAGTTCGACAAGATGTCTGATGGCACGCGTGCGATATTGCACGAGGTGATGGTATGTGAGATGCATGTTGGAAGGTGTAGAAGCAGCTGACTTTGCCCAGGAACAACAAACAGTATCGATTGCCAAAGCCGGCATTATCACCACACTGAACGCGCGCACCTCTATTCTCGCGTGCGCCAACCCGATCGATTCTCGGTGGAATGACAAGCTGCCGATTCCACAAAATATCGACCTTCCGCCCACACTGTTGTCTAGGTTTGTGGCACCACTTGAAGTGCTTGTCCCACTCAACGTGGTTAGATTCGATTTGTTGTATCTGCTGCTGGACAAAGTCGAAGAGCATCACGATCGTCGCTTAGCACGCCATATCGTCTCGCTGTACGCAACTGATCAAGCAGAGCCGGTGGCAGTAGATCTCATTGTATGCTATTCCCCATGCTTGGGCGGCGTGCGCTCACAAACACCATGTTGTACAGCCGGTGAACCTGCTGACCAAGTACATCACTTTTGCTCGAAACAACGTTCAGCCCCAAATCTCTGACGCTGCTGCCGAGATCTTGGTGACCACTTATGTGGAGCTGCGCAAGCTTGGCCAGCATAAGCGCATCACCGCTACGCCGCGCCAGCTGGAATCGCTGATTCGTTTATCAGAAGCGCATGCGCGTCTCCGGTGCGTATACGCAATCGCTTTCTTTGCCGCCGGAAACTAACACATGCCAGACTGTCAAGCATGGTGATGGATTCCGACGTGCACGAAGCGTCACGTCTCTTGCGCGAAGCTATCAAAGAATCAGCAACAGATCCGCGCACTGGCCTGATTGATATGGATCTGCTAGCCACGGGGATTAGTACGAGTGGGCGTGCATTGCTGGACGCTTTAAAGCGGGAAGTGCGTCAGAAGATAAGTGAGATGGTGTCATCCAACATCCGGTATCCGCTGTTGTTTCGCGAAATGACGGAGCAAGCGCAGATTGTAAGTGCTTCACATCCAACTACCCACATGCTCACGGGTGCAACGATGGAATGTAGCCGATCAGCGTCAAGGATTTCGAGCAGGTGATTCAGGAATTGGAAACCGAGCAGTTTCTGCGTGTCACCGGCACCCGAGCTCAGCGCGTACTTCGTCGTCTTGGAAATCGAGACGCAGCCGCTGGCGAGGCGCTCTAGCACTATAGCATACCAACCTACGCTTATACTGTATCACATATAATTAGACTTGGTTGTTGCCTCTTTCCATGCAAGTATTACAATGCGCTTTCGACGCTTGCAGTGGCAGCAGCCGAACTGGTGCACTGTCTTAGCCACAGATTGCCATTCTACAGCGGTGAAAATGGAAGGGATGCGGATGTTTATCACCATTACACTTTACAAGAGCTAGCGCAGTATTGCTATCGCTGTGACACGTCAAACACTAATGTTTGTGTCTGCGCTGGGTTGTATAAATTTCAGCAAACAAGCGGTCATCAAAGTGCTATCATGGTCGCGGGACAGCAGGTTGAGACAGCGATCCACGAGAGCAGCATCGTAAACTCCGCTTTTTGCTCGCGCCTTTAACACCTCTGCGTTATACAAAGGATCCATTTCCGGATGGAATTGCACGGAAATGATTCTCCTGTCGTGTGAGACCATCGCCTGGTTGAAGCAAGCATCGGTGCTGCCTAGCACGTCAAACCCCTGAGGGACACCGTCAACAATGTCTAAATGCAGATGGATCAGGTTCTTTGCATCTGTTAGCAATTCGGTAGTAGTAGTAGTAGTAGTAGCAGCAGCAGCAGCAGCACATGGCAGAAAGACTGCAGCATACCATTGAAGCATCCGTGCGTCCTTGCGGTTGGCCCAACAGCTGTTGACCGAGAGTGTTCAGACGGATGGGTGCCCAGCCGACTTCCGGACCCAGCGGGTTTCTTCGTACTGGCGTGCCGCATGCACACGCGATGATCTGATGCCCAAAGCACACGCCGAGCATTTTGCAAGAGAGCTCTGGGGTGGCCATATAGGTCTTTACAAAAGCCACAAGTTTCAAAATCCATGGTTTGTCGCTGAAGGCACACTCATCTACCCGGTTACACACGCGAGTAACAATGGTGTACAAGATCCAGTGATGATGATTGCATCCAGAGTATGCAGATCGGTCGGGTACTCCATTCGCCCACGCACATCATAGCTGGTCAGCGTCACTGCCGTATCCAGAGCAAAACATTGCTTTGCACGACCAAGAGCCAGTGCAAACTGCAAAGGCAGTTCTCCAAACTGTTTTGCCAGAGAAGGCAAAGGTGTGTCGCACACGAGCAAGGCAATGCGCATGCTGGTGTTTGCACTGTGGACGTGTGAGGCGGTCGAGGAGCTAAGCGGAGGGAAAGAATTGCTCCATCGCCTCACCCGACCGATCGACCGACCGACCGACCGACCGCCTTCGTCTGAGAAGACGGATCTGCACGCCTGAAGCCAGCGTGATCGACGCACGCTAGCGCAGCCTTCTCTCTCCTCTCAGGACCAGTGTGAAGCTTCAAGATCAATGGCACGCATTGGGCTCAGCTTGAGCGAGCAATGAGACCTCATTGCACACAGCCACGCTTCCCCTTGCTCCACACAGCCAGAAATGATGCGCAGACAGCTGTTCACAAGTGCAATAAACATATAGCGCAAAAGGCGTGTTTGCTGCTCGACAAATACGTGATCGTTATCAGATCTTTTCTGCACGTGTGGAAAGTTTTTCGGTCTTTATACGCGAGAAGTGCAATGGCTGTCCCTGCCCTCGCCGAGCCAGAGTATGCCAAGTTTTTGTCCGCGTCTGCTGGTGCATTCTTGACCTCGTTGCTGAGTAAGCGCGTGCTTACGCATCGGCCATGGCTTCATGTGTCGCTAGTGACGCCTCTGGACGTCATCAAAGTGCGGTTGCAATCGGCCCGTTGCACTCACGTGGAGCTGTGCGTTCCTTCTTGCACCCCGCCGCCGCCAAAGTTTCTGGTGCGTGTCTGTCGCATTTCATTGCGATGCTGACGTGCGTGGTTTAGGTGGGCGCGCGAAGGATTGTGCGAACGGAAGGATTCACTGCCCTTTGGCGGGGCCTTTCTCCTACGCTGTAAGTGTCCCCTGTTCCTGAACAAGAGTAACCCAGGGCCATGGCGAGCATCAGTGTTATGTCCATGCCGGCCACTGTGGCATACTTTGTCGGATACGATCATCTACGCGAGTTTCTCGTGCGACGCTTTGTTCATCTCCCCGCCTCTACCCACGCTAACAACCTCCACACTCTGGAACTGTCTCTCGTCGCATTGATAGCCGGCACTACAGCTCGTAGTAAGTCGATACGTCGTAGGGCATACCCACCACGTGCTTACCACCTGTGCGCTCGCTTCGCTTCCGCGAACATCGACGATAGCACTCACTGTCACACTCACATCCCCACTCGAACTTGTACGCACGCGTGTCCAATCTCTTCAAGCACCAATCACACTGAACCGGGTGGCCATGGATCTGGCAGCTTCTGTGCGCCAGCATGGTCCTCGTGTGATGTACCGTGGTCTCGGGCCTACGTTGTTCCGCGATGTGCCATTCTCTGGAATCTACTGGATGAGCTACGAAGCAGTAAGGCGACGCCTCGCTACGCTCACAGCCTCGGATGCAACACGGAAGCCCAAGAAGGTCTTTATTGATGAACGACTCCACGCCTTCATGGCAGGCGCCACTGCTGGCACGGTAAGCTCACGCATCGCCTTGTCTTTGGCGTACTCTCCTGCTCACACAACACGCATATCCGTGGGGCAAATAACAGATAGCCGCCGTTTTGACCAATCCCTTTGACGTGGCAAAAACGTGGGCGCAGACCGAGATGGGACAACGCCGGCAATCCAGTATGTGGCGCGTGATGCAGCGCATTGCACAACAGGAGGGCTATCGCGGTTTTTTCCGAGGTAAGGCACATGCGTTTTTGTTGCGAGGTCGCTCATGCATGTGACATCATGGTGCAGGTATAGCGCCACGCGTAGCACGCATCACACCAGCGTGTGCCATCATGATTGGAAGCTACGAGCTAGGGAAGCGCGCCTTGATCTCCAATCATCCACCATCACCGCCATTACCGCTACCATCACCACCAACAGGCGCTGCTGTACTAAGAAGCGAAACGGACATACATGAATAAATAGTAACGACATTTGTATTATGAGGATGCGTCAAAGGGTGTTGCAGCGCGACACACTACGCTGCCAGCCCAGCTGTGCAGCGATCATTAATGATGCAGCGCTGTGTCACGGGCAATGAGAAAGGGACACGCCTTTCCTCTCTGTCGGAAACACCAAGGAGGACGGTCAAGAAAAGTGAAGTGAAGTGAAGTGAACGTGGTGGATGGAATGGCAATGACGAAGTATGGTCATTTTCTAAGGTAATGCGCACCACAAAAGCGTAGCGCTGAGCATTGTTGTAGTTGTAGCTGTAGTTGTTGTAATTACTGCGTTGCAATTTCTTTTCGCAAGAGAAGAAAAGGTCAACGAGAATTTTCTATATATGTTTCGTGTGTTGTAGCCACCACCGTTCCTCTGCTTCGTGTTTGGCAAAGCAGAGGAACTATCCTTCGCTTGTACCTTCGCTCCATTTCTCATGCCATCTGCTATCGACTCGATACTGATTGCCACACTCCTCCTCGTCCTCCTCTCAAAAATACGATTGATGAATCAACCACAATCGCAGAGCGTCACATCCTCAACGCTTTACCCATACAAATCTCACTCCCAAGCACTTCAAGACCCCCACAGCACATCCACACCCGTACTCTCACACTCCCACGTCCCACGTCTTCTCTCTCGCCACTCACACCAAAAGACGATCCAGACCAGCTTCCATCGCGGTTGCCAAGCGCAGACGAAGCATGGCGTCAGGCTGCAACAGCGACAGCACCACACGACGCTCCATATCAGTGACATCCACCGCGTCCATTCCAATGAACACTCGCTCGGGGCGTTGGACGAAGGCAGCAAACCCCTTGTCCTGCTCGGATAGTGCACGATCCCACAAGAATGCGCGGCGGATGAGGCACAAAGCAACCACCCCAACAGACCAGGCATCTGCAGCTTCAGCGTCGTAGGCAAGCTGAACCGGTGCGGAGACCAGCACTTCGGGGGCGATGTAGGGATCCGAGCCGTAGAGACCATAGGCAGGCTGACGATGGCCCGTCTGTTCCGAAATAGTAGCAGTGGCAGAACCGAAATCGATCAGCTTAACATTGAGCCCGGCGGTCAAGCATATGTTTTCCAGCTTGACATCGCGATGCGCCACACCACACTGATGCATATAGCCAACCGCGTCAACCAACTCCACCAACATGCGGTGGCGTAAACGCGCGGGCAGCGGATGGTCGGCATACACGGTGGTGAGGAGGATAAAAAGGTCAGTGGGGTACAGTTCCATGACAAGACTGGCCCGTTCAACATCCTGTCCTTCATCGGCCGCAGATGTGGCGGCAGCTGACGGTTCCCAGAACAGGCGTCGCACTCGTCCGATATTAGGATGAGTGTGTACACGCGACTGCAAATGCACCTCACGCTCAATACGTGCGCGATACCGAGCCACCGGTTCTTGAGCGCGGCGTGTGCGGAATGTTTTCACGGCCACGATTTCGCTCCGCCGACGCTGCGAGCGGTAGACTGACACCGAGCCACCCGAGCCGGCCCCAAGAAGATTATCTATGCGCGCTGGCTGATAGAGTTGATCAAAGCGCGCCGAAAGAGAGTCGCAGGCGGAGGGGGAGGAGGCTGAAGAGAGCGAGGGGCGGAACCGCGCGATGAAGTTGCGCAGCAGACGAATGGAGCTGGCGCGACGACTCTTCCGCATTGTACTATTATTGCCGTTGAATGTGTCACATCCGTTGGCATAGTTCTCCTTGCTGAATTCATTATGATCAAGCACGGCGGCAGTAGCAGCAGCAGGAGGAGGAGGCGTGGTGTGCGTGGTGGACTTGGTGTGTTCGGGAGACAAGTTTAGCAGGGTTGAAGAGGGCGTGAGAGGGCGCTGGTGCTGTTGTTGAGGGTGTTGCTGAGGATGTGGCTGAGGATGTAGCTGAGGTTGTTGTTGCCGTGGCAGGGAGGGCAGGGCGAACAGCGAGAATCTCTTCTGGCGCTGCACAACAGGAGGGGTATTCAAGGTCGTCATTGTCGTTAAAGAAGATGGATGGAGGCACACGGTAGACAGCAAGACTGGCGGTAGTGGCGGCTGCGGCGGTGTGGGGCGTGACGGCGTGGAAGAAAAAACGATGTGGCGTGGCGATTGCTCGGCTGTCCACTTTAAACGCTGGAAAGTGCCTGCTCGCGTGATTGGCCGTTACAAAAAAAAAACCTGTCCCGCGTGCCTCTGCCGCCCTGGAAAAAGCACCAACAAGCGCTGCATTCCGCCGCTGCATCCGTTCCACCACTGCGTCGTCGGCAAAATAGTCAGTCAATAGGAGTGTGGCCAGCGTTAACATGCATCATCATGCCTGCTGCTGCGGTGTTGTCGATGTTGCGTCGCTGACGCACACCTGCTCGCGAGCGTAGCAGTGAAGAGGGAGAAGAAAAGTGCCGGAGATAATCCGCATTTCTGTTGAACCCATTATGCTAGCAAGAACGCAAGTAGATCGATACTAGCCCTGTGGTACTACACACTACTTGCATGCTGTCACAACGTATTCGTATAATCTTCAAATCGGTATCCAGGCATTAGGTGCACGAATGCGTCATCCTGCAACAACATGCGTGCCGTTGGCCGATCCTCCGGTTGTCTACCTCCCCGCCGTGGGCACATGTGAGTAAAAAGCAATGACCTCCTCCTCCTCCTCCCCCTTTCCCTTCTCTCTCTCCCTCTCCCTCTCCCTCTCCCTCTCCCTTTCTCCGCGCACTGCACTGCATTCTATTCCACTCCACCCCACTCCACCTCGCGCCACCCCACCCCACTTACCCGGCGAAACAACGTGCCAAAAAGCTCGCTGCCTCGTCGCTGATCATTTCGGGCAAAGGTGGTGCATTGAACTGGCCCAGCTATGGTCGCAGTGATTCGCACCATACGGTTGTCATGCGCTGACATACTTTGTACATTGTGGCCACCTCGTTAAAATCCATCCATGGTCGCTTGCCTGTCCACATCTCTAGGACCACGCAGCCGAGACTCCAAATATCCACTTTTGCACTGTAGCCAGAGCTGCGAATCACCTCCGGGGCCATCCAGAAGATCGATCCCTGAACAGACATGCGCGAGCTGCGATCGTACGCTTCGGCGTATTCTGCAAACATACGTCAGTCGAATGCGCGAGCATCGGCTAGATACACACTGAGCATACCACTTCGCTTGGAGATCCCGAAATCTGAGATCTTGCAACTTCCATTGTTGTCCACCAGAATGTTGGCTCCTTTAATGTCCTGCCCATCAAACCTCGCCCCGCAGTTCATCAGCGTCACGCGTTAACGCACCAACGCGCGAAGCAGAGTGCTTTACCCGGTGCAGGATGTTCTTCGAGTGCAGGTAGTCCAGGCCAGAAAGGATTTGCCTCACAAAGGCACGGATGATCGGTTGCGAGAACGGTCCTAGGCGTTGAAGCATACCGGCGATACTGCCACCAGGAATGTATTCGAGGAATATGTTAACATTGTCCTCATCCACTTGGAACCCTATGTTTGTGTCAGCTCTTGTCTGTCTCAAGTGGACAGAGTCGGCTTGTCTTACCCAGATAATTGACGATGTTCTCATGCTCTAGATCCTTCAACAGTTCGATTTCAGTGTAGAGATTAGTGATCTATCCTCGCCCACGTGTAAGAATGCAAACGCTGCTAGCATCGAGAATTGATCACACGTTTCGTACCAGACTTCGCACTTCGGGGCTTCGTCCTTTCGGCACGTCGACCTGTTTCACCGCAATCATCTCACCGGTAACGGCATTCAAAGCATGGAAAACGCGGCCAAAGCTGCCTTTGCCAATCAGCTCGCCTTTCACCCAGTCGATCTTGCTGGCTACAAAGCGAGAAACGCAATAGATACCGCGTGAGTGTGATTGAAGGAGGGACAAGTGGGAATCGGTTTACCGTGGCTGCTGAGCCCTTCGGGAAGACCAAACCTAGGTCGGTCTAGCACGTCACGTCATCATCCGCCGCCAACCGCACATGCACACACTCGCTGCCACCACCTACTTTTGCGTAGCCGATCCCGACGTCGAATGCCGCGCGCACGCACTTCCGCTGGCCTTGCTCCCCACATACGTGAGCTCATGCGGCGCAATAGCCTGTTGTCGGTATTCTGTTCCAACGCCATGCTGCGTCGCTTGCCCTCTTCCACAACTACTCGTATGCTGCGGCGGTGTGAGAGTCTGGCAGGCGCAGCAGTGATATGCAGTGCTTCGGTTGCTATCGGAGAGTCCTTGCTGTCATCGTCCTCGTCGTCCTCGTCATCGTCACAGAGAATCGGTTGGTCCAGGTCGTGCTCTGGAAAGTATTTCTCCAAATTGCCAGTGATGTCGCCGTAGGTAGGACGCTCTCGCCAGTCTTTGGCCTTGCTGTTCGTTTCCAGCCCTATGGGCCGAGTCGGCACACTGGTTCCTTGGTCGCCAGCGCACTCCCCGTCTGAACGAAACAGCGACAGTTCAGGCGGCTGGAACCACAGATCCGACGCCGTAGCAGTATACGCTTTCGACAGCGACTCGGATTGCACTGTCGTGGCTACATCGCCAGAGCCCGGTGCCCACATAAATGTCGAAGAGAGCGGTCGTCGCCCATCTCGATAATAGTCGAATCGTAGTTCCGTGCCGTTTCCATGTGTGTCGGTAGCATGAACCGCCGCCACACAGTTCCGAAGCATCGGCACATCCGCCTGTTCCGTCGAATAAATGGACAGCATGCTTTCCATGCTGCCTGCTCGACGTATAACAGACCGTTTGCGATGCACAGACAATTCAGGAGGTTTGGACCATAGTGCCGAGCTTATGTCCGACTTAATAGCGGTGCAGGTCTCGGATACCAACAGAGGAGGACATACAGCGAGGCCTCGTGCTTCTTCTCCGATAACCGTTAACGCAGGTCGTATAGACAGTTCCGGTGGCTTGAACCATAGATCTGTGGAAAGCGTTGTGCCAGTGTGTCCAGGAGACCCTGGCGAGTACACGGGTGGTGAGGGAAACGAGTGAGGCGACTGAGACCACACTGGGTTTGTGTGGTTAGTGAGTGGCGGTGCCAATGCCGTTGCTGAAAAATAGTCCTCTGTTCTGCTATTATCGCGTTGATGCGTGGCTTGAATGGGCGACTGGATGGCTGTCATTAAAACGGGGCGATAGCGATCCGGAGCATCTACCACTTGCACCTCCGCCGGCGTTGACTGGTCCATTTGGCTAAGCCACATGCTTCCACTGCGTGTTCGGCGGTGCATCACAAAGCGGCCATCCACCGTGCTGTAGTGCGGCTCGGTACACATATGTTCATCCGAGGCCGTACTCGTTAGACTCCAGCGTCGCAGGCGAGAGTCTCTTCCTACGCCTGTGGGAGCAGACATTCGGTTTTGGTGGGTGCTTGCGGGAGACGCGGCTCTGCTGTGCATGGGAGAGCTGTCTTGGGATCCACCACTGCCCTGGATTAAGTGACGGAACATCATGGATGCCGTCGGAATGCTCGGCTGGCTAAGATGGCGCTTAGCGTGCCGACGCTTCAATCGCATGCTCTCACACGACGATGACGAGACCATGTTCTCGGTGATGATGGTGGATGCCACCGCAGCGGCCACTGCAGCTTGCCAACACGTGACAGGCGGCACATTCGCATTGTCTGTCGACGAAGACTCTCTCGATGTCGTTTCAGGCTCTTTGCGATGCTTGAAGGTTCGCGGTATTGTGATGACGTCTTCAGCGCTGGAGGTTCTGCGTACGGAGTTGCGTCGTGTGAGCGGCGAACCGGGTGGGGTAAGGGTGGATCGAACAGAAAGCAGTGCATCCGGTCGTTCCGTATTCAGCGAGAACGTCAACGGCGACGGAGAGGCGCGCACACGGTGACGACCGATCATTCGTGTACTTGATGTGGGTGAAGGGTGATCCGTCGTCGATGGGGCATTCGTGGCAACAGGATGTGTGGCTCTATGACGCTCATTCTCTATGCCCAGCTCGGAAACACGAAGAAAATGCTTCTCGCGGCTATCGGGCGGCGCTGCGTCGGTAGTGCTCGGTCGCAGCCACTGCGGCATATCCTACCACGCGTATGCATGAGTGTAGATACAAGAGCTTTAATTACAGGGAAACTGCGCTGCTTTATCACCGGGTTGGTGACCACGCGCAGCGTCGGGTTGGCAGCCAGGGACGGTGCGGAAGTGGGCACCACAGGCGCTGTCGTATCAAAGAACGGCTCGGGTCGTTCTGGTTGACAGGCCACTGCCAAGGTGGCTGCTGGCGGCGTCTCTGGATGTTTCCCGAACCCCAGCACACCAATAACACGTTTCAGCTTTACCCCTTTTTCCGGTTTTAACCGTTCTCCGGCAGGCGTGGGAGGCATGAGGGGGGAGTGTGGCGTCGCGTTGGCTGGCGATTGCACGGAAGTTGTCGGCGATAAAGCATGCGTGGGTGTTGGCGGAGACAGTTTGGCAGTAGTCAGCACGGGTCTGAATGATGACGCAGGATGATGACCGGTCGGACTGGTGTACGGCACCTTCCGCAATCGTTTTGGCTCCGAAGCGAATGACGACTGGCGCTGCTGGCTAGACGGGGGCTGTAGATTCCCCAGCAGCCTTAAGAGCTCATCACGCGAGTCTACCGGGACGTTCTCGAACTTCTCCAACGACATGCTAGCAAATAGAAGCAGCACACCCTGCCAACCTGAGAACGGTTTTGAGCTGGTTTGACTAGTAGCACGTCACGCGATTCGCAGCTAGTGCCAGCTAAAGCGTCTCTTCGTGCGACATTTGATGAAAGAAAAGCACGCAGAACAGCTTTTGTGGCGGCAGCGAATTGCAGCGTGTTCTGTTTTGTTTTATTGTGGAAGCGCGGAGGTGATCGTTGTTGGTCGTTATGTGAGCAGCGTGTATGTGCACAAAGGGTGGACACGCGTTCACAACAGCGAGCAGCACAGCGAGCAGCACAGCTAGCTGCAGCGTATCGCCTAGTGCGCTATGTGGCCAGCATTAGGTCGTCACCTGCAAGGCATTCACACCGCATCCTGATGTACAGGAGGTATGTCTGCCCTTACTTGTCATCAAGCGATGGTCCACTGTGCTGTTGCGTTCTGTGCAACATGCAACACCGTGTGCTGCAATCCCCCCACCCCGCGAGAACAGCAGCAGACGCGAAGAAAGAATGTGCAGACGCGCTGGCGAAGTCTTGTGCTTTCCTCTGTTTGATCGTTTTTAGCCAACTACCACGGTCCATTCCGTCTCTCTGTCACACGAACCACGAGCATACACGTTTAGCGCACGCACTATCGGACAAAACACATTATGCACGTCGCCACGTCTGTTTACTATTCCGTCGGGATAACCGCAAGCTCATGCACATATGCGGCAAACAGCTTGATCCCCTCCACGAAGTTCTTCCGATCCAGCTTCTCGTTGATGGAATGGGCACCGTCGTCGCACGCTCCCATGGGTAGAAGCAGTACCTAGCGTGTGGGAATGAGCACGGTCACGCATAGATTCGCAAGCGTGTTGCTTACATTCTTGTTCAACGCGTCTTGGAATGTCAGCGTGACCGGAATGCTTCCTCCCTCCCGAATGAGATCCGGCTTCACGTGGAACACCTTCTCGACAGCCGCTGCACCAGCCACTACACACATGCGCTCAAAATGTGCATCAACAGGAAGCGCATACCGAAGTTCCAGTGCTTGGGTGACGAGACCCACCACTTGCCCGCATGCAAGCACTCTGTCTCGACCACGTTCTTGCTGCCAAGCTTGGCAAACTCCTCGGCGACATACGCCTTCACCAGTGTTGTGATATGCTCAGGGTCCTGGTTGGGAACAGTTCGGATTGAGAACTTGCCAATCACCTTGGCGGGAATGACAGTCTTGGCGCCTGGTGCGGAGAACGCGCCTTCAATGCCGTGCAGTGAAAGCGACGGCTGTCGCCAGCGGTGGAGCAGGAGGTCGGCAGCGGAGGTGTGGATGGTATTTTCTGCTCCCAGCGATGCGTGGAAGTCGGTCAAATTAAAATCCAGTCCTTGGTAGAGCGCCTTCTCCTCATCTGGCCATGTGCGCGTTTAGCGGGGAAGAGGACGATGCGCTGCGGAGCATACCGGTCAGGGACGCCACTTGATCCATCACACCAGGAACAAGGATCTTCCCATCGGGTGTGACCAATCGCTGCATCACGTGGACAAGATCGGTCATGGGTTCATGCACAGTGCCACCGAACACACCAGAATGCAGATCCGCTGCTGGGCCCTGCACAGAGACACGGAAATAGGACACACCACGCAATCCTTCACCGATGAGCAGATGCGACACGGTGTGGGAGAGAAGGGAAGAGGAAGGGATGAGCAGTACCATAGGTCAAACACGGCTTTGTCTTGCCAAGCCAGTCTACACGCTCCCCCGCTGTGTCAGTCATGCAGGGTGGCGCGGATCACGCACAGTTGTCGCTGATGCAGACACAGTCAGTGCCAGCGAAATAGTTATTCGCCTCCTGAATAATCACATCATCCAGTCCCTCGCTGCCACTCTCTTCCATGCCTAGCAGACGGGTTGGTTCAGCACTCTGACAGACGTGTCTGACACACACCCTCAAAGCACATCTTCAGATTGACGGGAAAATCAATGCCAAGCTCCTGATGCGCACGGATGGCACATAGCCAGCCCAGCACAGGACCTTTGTCGTCGGTTGAGCCGCGGCCAAACATGCGACCAGTGTCGTCTTCTGTCAAAGTCCAAGGATCGGTCGCCCAGCCATCTTCTTTCAGCGCAGGCTGGACATCGTAGTGTCCGTAGATCAGGAGCGTCTTCTTGGAAGGATCTTGGCCATAGGTGGCCAGCACAATGGGTGGCAGTGCCAACTCCTTTCCCTCCATAACGTGCGATCCTGGCTCCACCCGTTTCGTGCTAAGGACGCGCTGTAGACATCGTGGGCGGGAGACGCTCTCACTTACGTTGCACCCAGCTGAGCAAGCTCAGCGAGTAGCCACTCGCCCATCCGCACCACTTCTGGGCGGTACGACGCGTCGCCACTCACACTACGCGTGGAGGAAGCAGACTGTGGAAGGGATGGGGGAGGCTACCTTTTGATAGCAACGATATCGCGCAGTTTTGCAACATAATCGTTTTGGTGTGCAGTTATATGCTCAAACACTGAATTCAAGGCGGGCGAAGTCATGGAAGAAAGGTGGGAAAACAACGGAAACGTGTGGCGCATGCGCGTTGTTCGCATTCATTGTCCCACCCCGCAAAGCGAAGGATCAGCACACCCGCAACACGCCGCAGACGAACGGCCAGGGAAGCACCACGAAGCAAAGAATGGCTCGATGGGCACATCCAGCGCTGGCGGCACAGACAGTCGATGCACAACAGCGACTGGAGGCTGTGCACAGGCATCGGCAGTGACGAAGCATTGCTGGCTGGATACCAAAACAACGCCGCTCAGCTAACACGCCGCCCAAACACTCACTCACGCCTACGTATATGTTTGAATCCGCTTTATTGTCTACACCTGCAAGGCGACAAAGCAGTGCGGCAACATCACCGCCTTCGTGCTGTTCACGACCGACGATAGCAAGTCCCCTCTCAAAAATTACAATTTTTTTCTGCGATGAAAGGCCCGCACAACACGGTGGCCGGTCAGACGCCCAACCGGCAAGGTGACCGTGAGGTGCAGGCAAATCCAGACACGCTCGTCGCATCGTTCTCCCCTTATTCCGGTGATCTGTTTGCTATATGCAACCAAAGCATCGACGGGCATCGCCTTCGCGTGTTCGACACCGCTGCAAATTTCCTTAAATTCGAGATCACTTCCTCTGCCCGTGACAAGATTGTCGCGCTAGCATGGGGTGATGCTATTGCGACAGACCCGTCGCTCACAGTAACTATCCTGTCTCGCCTTGTCCACTCACGCCCGCCCAGAATGGCTCGGCGAAAAGACGTACGACCCACAAAGTGGTGTCTGCTCGAAAAAGCGTGATTGCCGTTGGACTGGAAAGTGGATCAGTGCAAATCTACTCAATCGCAGACGGCACCGCCTTGGCCGTGCTTGCCGGTGGTCACACGGCACCTGTGCGTGCTATTGCTTTTTCTGCCGACGGCAGATACGTCTACTCTTGTTCGGAAAACGGAGAGGTTGCAAAATGGAATCTTGACACTTTTACCACAGAACTGTACATGCCACTAGCATTGACCTGTATCTGATCATATGGCATTAGTAAGTGGCAATCGGGCCTGAAACATGTACGCTGCGCGCGCACAACGAAAGACGGAGGCACCCTGTTCATCGCCGGCTTTGGCATCGAAGCGTGGTGTCTGCACACCCACAAACTAAAACAGGTGCGTGCACCCTCTTTCTTCACATCGGCACCAGCACTGACATGGCATGTCGATCGTCGTCGTCATCGCCATAGGCTTACCAGGGCCATGCCACGCCCGTCCTCGACATGAGCCTTGCCGAAGAGGCCGGCTGTTTCGTGACCTGTGCGGAAAACGACAGAACAGCTCTGGTATGGAACTCGAAGAAAGGAGCCGTTAACGGATCTGCCATTTCCGTTCTCACTTGTGACGACAACGTGACCAGCGTGCACGTTTCAATGCGGGAAAAGAACCTTATTGCTCGCACCGCCGACGGCCGTGCCGCCGCATGGCGAGCCGTGCACATCTCCGCAAACCAGGGCGCACACCTGGCACGTCCACAGAATGCACGCATAAAGTTTGTCGACACCAAAGACAAAAGCGGCATTCCAATCTTAGCTGCTTGCTTTGCCGAAAGTAGTCTAAGCCAGCTGTCGCCATTCCACCACATCCTGGTTGCACGGGGGTCTGAACTAAAGCCGGCATTTGAGCAAGTCGTATGTGCTCTCTTTCTTCGTTTGCGCCGTTTACCACATTTACTCATACCCGGTAGAGTGTGATCGATGCGAAGACAAACGAGCTCATTCCCAACCTGAACATCCCACGGAAATCACAGTCTGGTCTGCTAGTCAGCCATACGGAAAGTGCACACAAAGTATGTCCCGCCCCGGCCTGTCCCTCCTCAATCTTCTGTCAGACAGCCATCAGAGCATCCACAGCCTCGACAGTGCGAGTGGCTGAGGCGAGTGTAGGCGTTGTCCCTTCACTAGGCGGTTTGCGACACGCAAGCGATGACGAAAGCGAAACACAGGTGAGACGCGTTGACACATCGCCATCCTACTGACCCACCAACAACGGCAGCAGCGGCAGCAGCAGCAACAGCAGCAAGGCACATCCAAACAGAATGACAAAACACTTGAGGATCAGCTCCGTGAGATGATGCTACGAGAGAGCAGACGGCACCGCAATCGGTCCGGACCCGACGCTCACCTGCTTGGGCTTACGAAGGTTCCGAAAGCCGACTCCCTTTGCCAGATGCTGGAACAAGCACTCAAGATGTGCGACAAAACACTGCTTGACACCTGTTTGCAGTACACCACTCGTGAACTCGTCAGCAATTCCATTCGTCTACTGTCCACGCAATTTGTATCAGTACTACTGGACACCCTTATTGATCGCATGCGACTTCAGCCGGCCAATTCTATGAAATTGATATTCTGGGTGCGCGCACTGCTGACACACCATACCGGCTACATTTGCAGCGTTCCCGCTGTTGCAAACAAGTTGACGCTGATGCAGAACGAAATCAATGCGCGTGCAAAGTACCACGACGAATTGAATCGCCTGCACGGGCGACTGGATATTGCCATTGGCCAGCTGCGAAGTCGTGTCGAAGGCAACGAGAAAACAGACGTTGATGATGATTTTCCTGTATTTGTGTATCATGAGCAGAAGAGCAGTGACGAGGGTGAGAGCGGTGACGACAAAGAGAGCGAGAGCGACCAGCGAGAAAACAGTGACGAGGACGAAGATGTGGACATGCAAGACAACACCAATATGCATGAGGTAAGCTGTTTCCTTCGCGAAGCACATGCTTACACAGCATGCCACACAGAGCAATAGCAATGACGATACTTCTGATGATGAAAACAATCATTCATCCAGTTGATAAAAAATGTAGTGATTATCAAAACTTAAACGCCCCTGAAGTCAGTACAATGCTGTCTTCTGTACCACTCGTGATCAGGGCAGCAAGGAGAGAAGAAGGCTATGCGAGCGGTGATTGCATCCCTGTGTCGCCATGCATCACAACGATAGTCACCAATCCGTTGGAATGCGATGGTGTGATGCCGCTTGGTCGTACTATGCCACTCAAAACATGGCACAAGCACTACCCGTCATCCAGACAGACAATAGCAATACTCGATGCGATGGGAGTAACTAACTGACGCTATTCACGGCGGGTCCGCAACCACGTCATCACAGCGCACACTCCGCACATCCACACATCCACACACCCACACACTGCAGCCTCATCTCAGGCACACTTCAGCTTGCAGAAAATGGATGGACGTGCACGACACATCTCTCCCTTTTAAACCCCAGCAAGCCGTACTATCGCTGTGCTTATGTTCACATACACTCAAACACAGATGTGTCTTAACTATTTCCTGGCAGCAAAGGAAGGGAACGCGAATGATGCCATCTTGTTTGATGCAGTCGTGATCAACAGTAGTGCGTTGTGCTTATGACATGTTGGGTCAACTACTAAAGCCACGGCTATCTTCTCTCCAGCGCGAGAACAACGCCTTCCCAACCTTCTAAGTGTGTTTAACTATATTAATGCAATGTGTCACTGCAGGAGTACATAGAGGCAGACTGGTGACTTCACAAAAAGCATTGTACATCGGAATGGGCATGCGCAATAACATAAGTGCTTGCTGCACGCGTGCCTTCAGCCCAAACTACCATACTCCTTGTTCCAGACATCGTAGGCCGACAAATCCTTTTCGTTGACGCTAGCACGCACTAAATGCTGTCAGACACGCCCAAGTGTGTAGACACGGAATCACCCTGCGAAAGAGCAATCAAAAAATCTGGATACTCAATAGGTCGCACGCTTTCCGCTAAAACATCCATATCAGCAGGTGAGCACGTGCATTTGCACACGCAAATGCATACCAAGCACAGCGCGAATATCATCAATATCTCTGATGGGACCAAGTGCCGCTTCTTTCCCAGCCGTTAGTAGGTGGTCGGCTCACACGGATTTACCTCGACACAGACCATCCATGTCGGAACCCGAGTAGCCGTCTGTTTTCTCGGCAATTTCAAGCAGCTGCTCGTCGGTCAACGAGTGTTTCTGTCCGCACAATAGGTTTCGGATGATCTGTTCTCTGCCGGTAAGTTCTGGCAATGGGATGTACAGTCGCTTGCGAAAGCGTCTTCCTGTGACACGCCATAAGTCATGACAGCTCATGCGCGCAAAGAATAGTGTACGTGCTGCCTCGTCGATTTCTTGGGGCCGATTGGTAGCTCCTTGCAAAGAGTAAGTCGGGAAAGAACAGCGGCAGACTGTACCAATAATTAGGATTCGATCTTCTTCTCGTGCCATGCCGCAGCCATCCTATCACTGTTTAGTGCTCAGAATGGCATGTAAAAAGGCGACAAATTGCACGAGAAACTCGGTTTTGATGCGCCGTGAGGCGTCGAATTCACCGTCGGTTCTTTGCGTCAGCAAGGAGTCAATCTGGATCCGATGAGTGGAAGCGACAGAGTTCAGCGTACGTGCGCACCTCGTCAATGAAGATCACCGCTGGCTGATGACATCTAGCGACCGCAAACATTGCGCGTACCTACACGGTCACACACACATCACCCTTAACGGATAGCATTTCAATACCATTTTCTCGCCGTCTCCCACCCATTTTGATGTTAACGACGAAGAGCTGATGCTGAAGAAGGTGGCTCCCGACTGGCTATAGCAGTGTGTTACATCGTGACATAACATACACACAACACACCTGGCAATGCACTTGCCAATCAAAGTCTTTCCTACGAGTGCAATATGATGCTGTGTGTCATGCACCTTTTGTCATACCTGTGCCAGGTGGCCCGAACAGCAGAAGCCCTTTGGGTGGACCACGAAGGCCAGTGAAAATGTCTCTGGCGCTGTCAGATGAAGAGCACTGCTGTGCAACCTACGGACGCAGCATTGGCCAAACCACGATTTCCTTGATGGTTTTCTTAGCATGCTCTAATCCAGCAATGTCTTCCCATGCAATCTCAGGAGCACAGTCCATGATCTGCAACAGCTGTTTCACACACACACACACACACGAAGCACCATGTCCGCTACCTCATTTTTAATACGTTCAATCATAGCGTCTTCCACATTTTTTAGCCGTTCATCTTTGCTGGTTGAGGATGAGGACGAGAACGGCAATGCACGACGCAACAGACATACGTGTTAGAAGGGGCGGGAGCGGCAGTGGTGGCAGGGGTAGCGGCTGCTATTGGCGAGACGAAGCGTCGTTTTACCGGCGGCTTGGCGCATGTGGAATGAGCATGTGTGGGATCTTCAGTGGAAAGGGCGTTCTCGGGTGCTATATTGCTGTTGGACCGTTTGATGTGTTCTGGATTGCGACCGTGCTCTAGATGCTTTGCTGCTTAGCATGTGGAACTCTCGGCAAAAGCTACCCATTGATCTCTGGCGGTGATAAAGCTGTTTTGAAGGGTGGGCTGTGACGCCTCCGATTCCTTGGGTGGGCACATCTTGCTCGTTATTTTGGATGCCGACTAGTAGTGTGTCTCTGGTGAGCAGTGTCTTTGACGCAGCGTGTTACTCGCGACAATGGCATCGCTCCTTTTGTAGCCGCTGTTTCTAGCGCCGCATGCGTATGCTTTTCTAGTGCCGGTGCATTGCTTCTGTCGGCTGTGGTCGACTGTTGTACGGGTGTGTCTACTGCGGTGGTGAGCGAGACAGGGAGAGAAGCTGAATGGCGCACTATCGTCGCATAAGACCTCCTGGGAGACGGAAGACATAGCCCGCTCTAGTTTTTTCAGACTCTGCAGATAGCCGGCTTTGAGAGTGCTGAGTTTGTGTTGCTGATCGGGCGTCAGTGTCCCGGTGTCTTGCTTGTCCAGGAAAGCCAAGGCTTCGTGGTAGGCGGCATGCGCCTCGGGGAACGCAGGAGGGCTTTTGGACGTGGCATGTTTGATTCTCGCAGCTATCTGTCGTAGAAACATCACCTTTTCAGCATTTGATGTCATGTGTCGTGCACAGCGAGTGATGCGTGGCGGTGGTGTTGTGGTGAGTCAAAATCTCCCAAAAAACATCGGCGTACGATGGCTGTGTGCACTGCTGTTACCAGCACCAGATCGCAAATGCAGGTGTTGGAAACCGACAGAGTGTGTATGTTTGGGGCAAAGTAAGCGCCGTTTACTACTGAGTGTGTGTGTATGCACTTTGCTGCTCTACACTTTCGTGTTTGCTACATAGTGCAGTAGCAGTAGCAGTAGCAGATGACAAAATACACTTTGTCTGCGTCTGCGTCTACGTCTGCGTCTACGTCTGTGGACTACCCATAAGATGCTTCACTCTCGATGTGCAATAGCGCCACGCGTGTTCGCTACTTCCTCACACGCTGCATGTGTCGCCACTTCCTCACACACTGCATGTGTCGCCGTAGCTATCGTCCATACACTTCACCCACGTGATGCTGGGAACCAGCACAGGCTGTGCTGCGATGGTTGATACCCTCTGACACACCCCCTATCCCTCCATCAAAAGACGCGTTTTTTCACTCTTTTGTCCAGCACATTCATCTGGAATGCGCCTTATCCAGAATAGCATGTCGACATATTGGCCGCTAAGTGCAGGTGCCACTGTCGCAAACGCCCCACATACCCTCTGGCACACGCCACAGGCATTGCCCACCCATTGCCATATTTCAGTGGCTGGGAGAGCGCACGATGCATCCTGAGTGTCCAGATCCGGGCTTTGTCGTACTGCAATGGGCTGCTGGTTGTGACGGTGTTTGGAGGAACAGTGGTGGTTCACAGACATGGCTGCGTCCAACCCGCTGCAGCAGAAGCGAGACGAGCTCTTGGCGATCACGCTTGATGACGACGACTTCCTCAATGCGCTGAAACTCCTCTCTAAGCACTATCCGCATATGGATATCGTCAACGGCTCAGATAACCTCGAGACATCGCTGGAGCACGAGCTGGAGGAACACCACGTGAGGTTCCTCCAGGCGCTAGACGAAGTGCTGCACGTACATCTACAAACACGTCTGCTCAGATTCTCACCCAGCTAGGAAATCGATACAATGAAGCTGGAAGCGGATGCGCTGAACACCAGCTGCATAGCTGTCGAAGAGAGTTGGTCGAAGGTCACGCGCAACGCAGCCAGCTTCTTGCAGAATTTGTCTGAACTGGAAAACCAATTGTCACAATGCTATCGCACGCACACACGTGCTCATCCGTGTCGTAGGGAGGATGTGGAAATGCGACGGCTTGTGGTGGACGGCTTCCTCCAGCAGTTCACTTTGTCAGACGACGAACTGAACACGCTCGCCAACTCCGACAAGCTGGCTGAACCCTTCTTTACCGCCTATGCAAAGCTGCAGAAAGTACAAGCTAGCTGTGAAACCTTTCTCAACCCGGAGGACTCCAAAATCGGGTGTGTATGCTTGTGTCGTCGGCGCTGACGAAAGGCGTGGTGGTCAGCGAGGATGTCGTAAACTGCTTGGCGGACTACCAGGAAGCGGCACACACCAGACTGCTGCAAGGGGCGCAAACGGAGTACCGTCAGTGGGACCAGGAGTCTCCAGAGGTGTCAGACACTTTGCGTAGCATCATGCTTGCGTTGCAGCATCGTCCAGCGCTCTTTCAGTACCCTGCTACTCACCAATCCTGCTCATCGCAAAGGATGTGTGTAGAAGAGATTAGCATTGTACGACGAGAGTATCTCGCAAAGGCATTTGATCGCACAATGAAGGGCGGCATGCGTCCGCTGGAATTGCACGCTCATGATCCGCAACGCTACGCCGCTGACATTCTCGCTTGGATCCACCAGAACATCATGGGCGAAAAGGAAATATGGGAAGCATTGCTTGGGCTGAACGAAAAAGGTACATTTCCATCTCGCAGCTATTGTTTCCCGCTCCCTCTCCCTCTCCCTTCTTACCACCTTGTCTTGTCCACAGAAACTGGCGCTATGGCAGATCAGGAGCTGATACACCAGCTCATTGACATGGATTTCGCCGACGTACTTCAGCCATTTAAAGTGCCCTCTTCCACACAAGCATGCGTATGCTCATTGCGTAGTTGCACCTTGAAGAGATATGCAGTACACGCTTGGATCTTATCCAGCAATTCAAGCTCGCACAGCTGCTCCTCTTCTACAGCCAGACACTGGCCAAGTTTATGGATCCAAAAGCGACTGTTGCTCAGATTCTGGACGGACTGGTCACCAAAGCATACAGTGTTTTCACGCGGTCGCTGCAGCAGCAAGGAGAACGCTTGCTGCGTCTCACCGAAGTAGAGCATGTGTTATTGGTGCAGCAACTCATGGCATTTAGAGTCTTGACGATGATCTCACGCCACCTCCTGCAGTCAAGCAGGTGGCTGATATAGTGGTAGTCCGATGCATTGAGCTGCACACGTTGATCCACTGGACAGGTCAAGATCATCGAAGCCTCCACATCTTCCATGGTACTAGAGGAGGGCACTTCATGCGACACGCGTCGACCGACATTCGATGCCATTCTGGGACAACTTATTGCACCGCTGTTGCAGATGTGTGAAATCGGTGCTACCACACTTTCCAAGAAGGATCGGTCTGTTTTTATGATCAACTGTCTTCAGATGCTGCAGGTGGGGCATACTGAGCGACAGCCATTGACGTAGTGAACAGGAGGCGATGGGGAACAGTGGTAATGCAGAGCGACGCAAGGAAGCATTGGGGTCGCAAGTGGACGAGCATTTAAGCATACTCGTGCAATGCGCTGTATGCACACTCCGCCGCTGTGACTTTGCTCAGTGCTTGTTTAGTTTGACGAGTTGTTGATACAAGCAGGACTGTTCGAGATTGCGCGTGAAGTGGAGCAGCCAAACAAAGAGCACGCGGTAGTTCTGCGCAAGTATGTGCTTTCCTCTGACGTGGTGTGGCACAGACTACATTCTCCGCTCGAACGGAGACCAACCCTAATGCTGTTAAAATCGCGCTCGCTCGTATGGACTCGTTCCTATTCACCGTCAGCGTGGAGAGTCCGTCGTGGCTGAAACGCATGTCCGATCTACGACTGGTGAACGACGTGTCGCGCAAATCGATCAAGGCCTTCATTTCCATCTTTCGAAGCATACGGACCAAGCTGATGGAAGAGCCTGGCTACGAAGAGCTGTGGAAAGCGGGGGTGATGCTACGAAGTGTGGAGGAGCTGGAAACGCTTCTTTTATTCGACTGAGTGCTCGTCGTTGGCACCGATCAAACGAGCCCAGCAGCTTCCATTTGCTACAATCGATTAGTTCCCCGGGAAGCAGATCAGCAGAACAATGTACCGTTTTCAAAAGTACCCCAAGTTTCGCGGGTGAATATGACACCACCACACCTGCATCCTCCAGCGCCTGGATCTTCCCTTCAGCCTTGCCCTTGCCACCGGCAATAATAGCGCCCGCGTGACCTAACCTGTGTTCAGCATGCAACGCATACTAGCGCCGTGTGACGCGTACCCATGCGACGGCCAGGTGGTGCAGTTCTTCCTGCAATAAAGCTCACCACAGGCTTTGGCTTGTCTCGCGTCTGGTTGTGTTCTTTCAGGAAATCGGCAGCCTCTTCTTCTGCACTGCCGCCAATCTCGCCAATCAAGATGATTCCTGCGCAGACGGCGTATCCTATGTGAACGGCGAGACGCACAGACGCAACTTACCCTCGGTGTGCGGGTCTTCCAGGAAAATTCGCAGACAATCAATAAAGTTGGTGCCGTTAAACGGATCTCCACCAATGCCCACACACAGACTTTGGCCCAGACCCACCCGCGTGGTCTGATCCACAGCCTCATAAGTGAGCGTGCCGCTGCGAGACACGATGCCCACGCGACCAGGCAGATGGATGTGGCCAGGCATGATGCCGATCTTGCACGCGCCAGGCTTGATGATACCAGGACAGTTCGGACCAACCAGTCGTGTGCGTGATTGTGTTCGTAGTGCTGAGACAACGCGCACCATGTCGTGTTGCGGCACTCCCTCCGTGATAGCCACAACCAACGGTACCTCTGCCTCGATAGCTTCGATAATGGCAGAAGCAGCACCTGCTGGCGGGACGTAGATCACCGATGCATCTGGCTTCACTTCTTTCATCGCCTGGACGGGTGGCACGAGTGTAAGTGCGCTTTTGCGTGCCGACAGCGAGCACCTACATCGGCCACCGTAGCAAACACCGGCAGGCTTAGATGGGTCGTGCCAGCCTTTGAGGGAGACACACCGCCCACCATCTTTGTGCCGTACTCGATTGCTTGTTGGGAATGGAAGGTGCCCTGCGCACAAGGAGCAGGTGAGTCGTCCACGACGCGACAATCACTTGCCTGTTTTCCAGTGAATCCCTGGCATATGACACGCGTTTCCTTGGTCAGCAATAGGTTTTTATACGTTTGCTGGTAGGGCGAGGCGGCGTGCGTGGCCAATCTCCGGAGTGCCTGTGCCATTGTCTGCGGAATGTGTGGAATGTGTGGTGGCACGAGAAATCAAGGCAAGCGCAATGCGGTGGAATGTCACCAAAAAACCACTGGCCAGACGGGGAAACAGCACCGCACGAAATGTCCTAGGCGCTGACACGGTGTGTGTCAGGCCCACAGGATGGCTGGGTGGAGCACTTCCCGGCTGTTGGACGTGGATGGAGCGGCGGTTGGAGATGCAGCAAGCTGTTGTGCTTCATTTGTGTTTATTGGCAAGAAGAGACAGCATAGCCGAGGCAGTGTGACTGGCAAACGCACTTCGAAGGGGATATCATCGCGCGTGGCATCTGCAAAATGAATCTGCTCGATGAAGATGTCGATCAGCAGCTTCAGATCAACAAGCAGTTCGCGCTGAAGTATGACAAAAAGAAGCGCACTGAGGAACTGGGGAGACGTAAGCGGGATCACTGCCGTTTCGCCCCTCACCTCCGCACCAGTACAGGACAAGTACGGCAAAACACAAGGTCTAAACGAGGAGAGAGTGAAGAAGCTGGCTGAGAATAAACACAAGTATGGACTGAAGGATGAGGAGGTGCTAGAGAATGCGTCGCAATCAGACGACGAGGACGAATCGTCGTCAGAAGACGAAGACGAGTTTGGAGAGCTAGTGACACCCGAAGTGGACGCTCAGATCATGAAAACAATTGCCTCCATTCGTTCGCAGGATCCGAAAGTGTATGAAAAAGATGCTACCTTCTTTTCTGAAGCACAGATCGAAGCGGCACGGCAACAGTGGAAACAGAAATCAGCGCTGAAACACAAGAAAGTGGGGCTCAAAGATTTCTTCCGTCAAACACTGCTGGAGAACGGTGGAAAGCCGTTGGAGGACGAGGAGGAGGAGGAGGAGAATGACAAGAAGAAGAAGAAGAAAGAGAAGAAACAGCTGCCTGTGGCGGAAGTGCTGACGCACGAACAAGAGCAGGCACAGCTGAAGCACGCGCTTAAAGTAAGCCAGATGCTTGGATGCGGAATGCAAGTGGCACACATAACACCGTGTAGGAAGCTGCTGGAACGCTAGGTGGAAGTGATGAGGAAGACGTGGCGGGAGACGCTTTCTTCACAAAACGCGAGCTTACAAACAAGGAGCAAGAGGCGGAGGAGGAGGAGTACAAACGGTTTCTGCTGGAAAGCATGGCTGTAGGATGCTGTTGCTACCATTGCTAGCGCTCACATCATGTGTCCTGTGATAGTCGGAGAAAAGTGGCAAGGAGGAGTTTGAAAGATGGCAGAATTACAAGGACAATCCGGAAGTGAAGCCGGATGACGCGTTTCTGATGGAGTAAGTGGGTCACAGCGCTGTGCTGCACTGCATACTCACCCCGCCAGCTACATCATGAATCGGGGCTGGTTGGACAAAAACATGGGAAAAACCCCCACTTACCAGGAAATAGTCAGTGAAGAGAAGCTCCACGAAGTCTCGGCTGAGGAAGACGATCTTGATCGCGCAGATGAATTCGAGGCTGTTTACAACTTCCGTTATGAAGAACCGTAGGATCCGCTCCTGCCAAGCCTGATGTCGCTGATCCAGCGTGTAGTGGTGCTGCCGATGTTGTGACGCATGGCCGCCACATTGAGTCGTCCATCCGGCGCAAAGATGACCGGCGCAAGCAGAAGCGTGATCTGGCTACCGACCGAAAGAGCGCGCAGAAGGCAGAGAAGATGCAAGAGCTGAAACGCCTGAAGAACCTGAAGAAGCAGGAGATTATCGACAAGCTGCGTAAGATCCAGGAAATCACCGGCAACAAAGGTGAGTGATGCGAAGACGCGCGTGTTGTTGACCGCGTGCGAAAGAGGTGGGCGTGGAGGATGTCGATTTGGACGGCGACTTTGATCCCGAGAAGTATGATGACAAGATGACCACTCTGTTCGACGACGGTTACTATCACGGCAACGAGGTAACTTCCACTCGGTGTTGGTTATGCGGCAACTACATCTGCGTAACTCCTCCTGTGTACAGAAAGAGGACGAGAAACCAGTGTTTGAGGACGACATTGATATTTCCGACATTTTCACAGAGAACACTGTCAGCAAACGACATAGGGACAAAAAGCAGAAGAAGCAGAAGAAGCGAGAACGAGAACTTGGAGCTGACCCGGAAATAGGCGATCTTGAAGATGATTTTATCATGGATGCGGACTACATTGTCTCCAACAGTCACCAACAGCAACAGCAACAGCAGCAACAGCAAATGTCGAGCCACCAAAGCAGAGCAGGTATGCTATCGCCTCGTCGGTCTGCCACGCCACTCCCTCATCCTTCACGCGACCGCGCTTAGATAAGACGCAACAGCTCAGCAAGCAGCTAGGAGCGCACGAGTACCTGGACGAGTACTACCAGCTCGATTACGAGGACATGATTGACGATCTACCGACGCGGTTCAAATACAGACCAACGACGAAAACAGACTTTGGCCTAACGCCGGTGGAGATATTGCTGGCCGACGACAGAGACCTCAACACGGTCGCGGGACTACGGAAGCTGGCTCCTTACCGGCCGACAGAAGTGGTGGAGAGTGACGTGCGTAAAGTGATTAAAAGCAAACGAAGATGGGAGCTGAAGAAGAAGGTGCGCCACGAAGTGGATGCCCAGCTCCCGAATTCGTGGAAGCGCGATTTGTTCGAGGGGAAAGCGCCATCGCATCAGCAACAGGAGCAGCCGCAAAAACGTGGTCGCAAGGTTTAGGCATGGGCGGCAACTTTCATGGTACATAGGGAGAGGAGGAAATGAGAGAAGAGGAAAGGAAGCAAAAATGCATAGTTTAATTCAACGCTCTCGGTAGTTGCAAACCAGGTCAAAGCATGATGATGCGCACACCGCCAAACTCGCCTATACCGTAGCGAAAGGCAGGGCCAGGACAGGCCATAAACATCAGGGATTTGGGCACGGCAAGCAGGTGGGAAAGCGTGTCTACGAGCGCGGGACAGAACGAGCCTTGCACAAGCACCTACAATACGGTTTAGCACACAGGAGAGGGAGGGGCATGACGGCCGTAGCAGCAGCAGCAGCAGCAGCAGCAGACCTACCAGGTCAATTGTGATTTTGGGGTACAGCTTGTCCAGCACGTCTCGGTGCTCCGCAAGATGTGACGGTGTGTGTGCGGGGTGTGTGAAGCAGTGGACAATTTTGATGCACTGGGTGGTTTCATTCGCTTTGACATACAAAATGGCTTTGTTCAGTACGTGGAGCTCGTCGGTGTCGGTGAAGAACACGACGGGCTGGCGCGACCAGCGTGTCATACAACGCACAAGCCAGTGGGCGATTGGCCATCGATGTAGTGTCAGCACCTTGTCGACGTAGAAATAGGCGGCTTTGGCGAGCTTCACACGGTAGAGCACGAGCAGCATCAGGGACAGGAGGGCGGCAAAGTAGACGGCGAAGTAGAAACCGATGATGGGTGTGTTGGCGATGTTGCCCACAAGGCCAGCGGCCACAGCAATCAAGGCAGCGAAGGATGTGGCGGACGAGACACGCACGGCGCGTGGAAGCCGTTCACGCATGTAGCGTAGTAGGAGGTTGCCAATGGCAAAGGTGCACATGACACCCAGGAAAGCTACGGAGAACACACCGGAAAGACTGACGACGTCGCCACCGCAGGCTGCATAGAGGGTGCAGCAAACGACCATGAAAGAGAGGGTGATCCAGTGGCGGGTGTGTGTCCACGGGTTGCGCAGCAGGAGGAAGCTGGGCAGGATGCGATCTTCGGCCATACGTTCTATCAGACCGCTGACGCCAATGTAGGCGGTGAGGACGCCAGCACCCAGTACCATCATTGCATCGAGCGTGACCCACCATTTGAGCCACGGACCGGCCGCGTGGTCACCGAGCACCGAAAGCACGCTGGTAGCATGGGAGCGGATAGTGTCGAGTGGAAGCACCGCGAGTGTCAGCAGCATGATGGGGCCGTTGAACACGACTACCAGCCACCACATGTTGCGCATTGTTTTTGGGAACACGCCAGGCTTCTGTTCCTCGATGTAGTTCGCGCTTGTTTCAAAGCCGGTGACACCCAGTAGCCCGACGCAGTAGCCGTTGAATAGTTTGGCGAGCACATCGGCGGGAGATGCGTGAGCGACTGTGTGCCAGTTGGCCAGCCACATGCTGTTTCCATGGTATGCCCAGTGAACGACACAGGCACCGATTAAGATACACAGGGTGACGGCGTGGATGGAGAAGATGGTGAGAGCAAGGAGCGAGGACTCGCGCATGCCGAGGAGCGGCAGGATAGCAAAGAGGATGAGGATAGCCAAGGTGACCCAGAAGATGGGAAACGCGCCAAAGGCCTCGGCAGCATAGCTGGTCGCGCTGGCGGCACTGACGACGGCGGTGGCGATGTAATCAAGCAGACTGAGACTGGCAGCGACACAAGCAAGTTTTTTGGAGACGGTGTTGAGCAAGCAGTTGTAAGAGCCACCGTTGAGGGGCAGAGCAGTACCCACCTCGGACAGTATGTTTTTGAAGGGATAGAGGACAAGCACGACTATGAGCAGAGAGAAAGGGGCAAGCGGGCCACTGACGCTTGCACACAGACCACATGTGTAGAGCACGGAAGCGATGAGGTCGTTTCCGCTGATGGAGGTGGCACGCCATTGACCTAGTTTCTGCGATGTGTGCTGGGGCGACACGTGTTCCAGCTCAGGAACGAGGAGGGCGGAGGGAGGCAGGGTATCTTTAAGAGCCATGTGCTGGACATTGCCCCAGCTGGGGGGAGGATGAGCAGGCGGGAGGGGTGGGAGGGGCGGGAGGGTACCCAGCAAACTCCCAGGCGTTGGTGAGACGGGGAGTGCGCGATGGGATGCGGGTCTTCTTCAGGCCCTGTGGCCGATCAGAGGCGTGTGTGCATTGGTAAGCGGGAGGAGGAGGCGAGGAGACGGAGGTGTGGAGGGGTGGAGGAGCGGAGAAGCCGTTGAGGAACATGGCGTGGGAAGTGGCGCATGGACGTGGTTGGATGCGCGAAACGCGTGGCTGGTGTAAGAGAAGCGGTGATGGTAGTTGGTGTAAGAGAAGCGGTTGGTTGGTGGTTGTTGATTTGGCGGTGATGATGGTGGTAGTGCGGTGATGTGGCGATGTGGTGGTTTGTTTACATCTACTGCTTGTGAATGGATAGCATCACAACCTTGTTCTCTTCCATCCTATTCCCTTCCATTCTACCCCATTCCATTTCATTCCCTTTCGTTCTGTTCTTTTGGTGTGCTGCCGCTACCGCTACTGCTCCTGCTCCTGCTCCTGCTGCTGTGTGACTGGCGAATGTGTCACTCTCGCGCATGTTTCTCAGCCAACTCAGCGCTGCCACCCGCCACACGCGCTGCTGCCACCCTCGCCTCGCCCCTTCTCTCGTCGCATTCAATGCAAATGCGCGCTTTCCTTGTCCCTCGCCTCTTCTCGCACCCTCCCGCGCCTTCGCCGCCTCTCCATCCGTAAGTCAGCATGCTCTCCTCCTCCTCCTCCTCACCTCCTCCTACCTCCTCCCCTAGACTCCCCTGAACACCCCGCTCCGCACTGTGGATCCTGAAATGTTTGAATGCATCCAGCTGGAGAAGGAGCGCCAACGAAACTCAATCGTGCTCATCCCTTCTGAGGTGCACTGCTTCAGTCCCCTTTCCATACTCAACCCAGCCCAAACCGACCAGAACTTCACTTCCACTGCCGTGATGGAGGCGGTTGGCTCTGTCTTGCAGAATAAGTACTCAGAAGGGTATCCTGGTGCTCGGTACGCTCCCTCGTCTCGCCCCTCCCCCTCACCCGTGCTAGCTATTATGGAGGCAACGAGCATATCGATCGTATAGAGCGACTGTGTCAGCGCAGAGCTTTGGAAGCGTTTGATCTGGATCCTGCAAAGTGGGGTGTCAATGTGCAGGCTCTGTCAGGTGTGTGCCTGCAGTCGCACTCCCCTCCTACGGCTGACACGTCTTGTGGAATAGGATCGCCTGCCAACCTGTATGTATACAGTGGGCTTCTACAGCCACACGAGCGAATCATGGGAATGGATCTGCCGCATGGTGGACAGTAAGTTGTTCGTCCTTCCTCCTTTCACCCCTCACCCCTTACCTCTCACACACATACACACAGTCTATCGCATGGTTATCAAACAGACCAGCGGCCCATCTCCAATGTATCCGTCTACTTCTCAACTATGCCCTATCGCGTCTCAGAACATTCTGGCATCATTGACTACGACACCCTAGCTACCAATGCTCGCCTGTTTCGTCCAAAAATCATCATTGCAGGCACCAGCGCTTATCCGCGCAGCATCAACTACGCACGCATGCGAGAGGTATCTCTTCCCATACACACACATACATACCCCCATTGCGCACCCACACACTGCCCCCGCCTCACCACCTGCCTATGTTAGATCGCCGACAGTTGCAAGGCCTATCTGATGGCTGATATGGCTCATATTAGCGGTAGACTGGCTTATGCGTGGGCCATCGTGGCCGTTGTCACACGGTCTGGTTGATGTGTCCACACCCTAGGCATGGTCTCCGCTGGCTTGTTGCCGTCTCCGTTCGAATACGCCGATGTCGTCACCACCACTACCCACAAATCACTCAGAGGTCCTCGTGGAGCTCTGATATTCTACCGTCGTGGACAGCGCACCCTTGACCGACATGGCCAGCCGCTGATGTACGACTTGGAGGAACGCATCAATTTCTCTGTGTTTCCTGGACACCAGGGTGGACCACACAATCACACCATCGCTGGGCTTGCTGTTGCCTTGAAGCTGGTAGAGTGTGGGCGAGTCACGTAGTGCTGACGCCATGCACAGGCCAAAGAACCTGCATTCCGTGACTACCAATCACAAGTGCTGCAAAACTGCCAAGCACTTAACGAAGGACTGCAGCGACTGGGGTACCGCATGGTGACTGGCGGTACAGACACGCATTTGCTGGTGGTGGATCTGCGTCCACAGGTAGGATCGGCACGCGTGACGTGTGGTCCCACTGTACGTGCAGGAAACCGATGGTGCTCGTGTTGAGCGTGTACTGGAGCTGGCACACATTGCGGCGAATAAGAACACCATTCCTGGAGACCGGTCAGCGTTGATTCCCGGAGGATTGCGCGTAGGTAGTGTGTGATTGCCTCACCCATTGGCAATCCATTCATGTGGTGGGTGCGGGTGCACTGCGATAGGCACGCCGGCCATGACCACACGAGGCTGCGTCGCATCCGATTTCCACCAGATTGCCGACTTCATCCACCAAGGCGTGCAGATCGCCAAAGCATTCAACAGCACTGTTTCTGGACGAAAGTTCAAGGACTTCCGCATGGCACTGACAGATGACAGCTGCCCAGCCGTTGTCGCACTTCGGCAAGACGTGATGCAGTTTTCGCAATCCTTTGCTGCGGTTGGCCAAGTGTAGGTAGTACATGCAGTGCGTGCAGTGCTTGCACTCTGCGAGCGACGCAGTGTACCCGGAAGTGTGACACTACATAATCGATTTACATCTGCCTTTCTAGTGTCGTCCCGCGTCTGTTTCTGATGTCTTGTCCACCCCCACCTTCTCTTCCTCTGTACTATCCGTGTTCACCAACATGCCGATGTGTACATATTTGCCATCAAAGTGGGTCTGCCACTCCACGAGCGACTCCCGCTCTTCTGCCGTCAGATCCTCCAGAAGGTCGATAGGCTGCGACAGAGACCGGAGCATCGTGCGGTCGAACGAGCCTTTCGCAAGACCGCGGCTCGCGTCACGGCCAGCGAAGTTTCCATACGGGCCGTCTGCGGAGTTCCCATAAGCGCACGACAGCCGACAACGCAGTGTGCTACCTGGTCCGTAGAAACCACGACCGGGGGTTACGTCGTATACTTTGCCAGCGACGGCCAGATAGATGGGCGTGTCGGGTGTCTTGCCGTCAAACACAGCCAGGCTTCGTGGTGTGAAATGGCGAAAGACGCGAGGCGCAGGACGAGCAGGAGCCGCTGCGGTATCGTCTCTTCGGCGCGAAGACACAAACCGCTGCTGCGCGACGTAAAGAAGCACCACCGCAAGGGCCCAGTTGAGCGGGTTGCCACGAAGCTGGTCCCACAGGCGCTCCAACATCTCGAACAACAGCAACTGGGCCATTTAGCGAGACTGCTGTTGGCAGCCGCACACACGCGTGCGGTTCACGCAACGACACTGCCCGTTTCCATCCGCGCGTTGCTCGACAATGCCGCCGCCCGTGGTGATTGTTATGGGGGCATCGCGTGCCATTCGTCTTGAAGCGGCGCGTACTTGCCTTGACATGGGTGCCAATGTGCTCGCAGTGGCGCGTTCTATGGCAACGGTGAAATCGCTGACGCAAAATTATACACGCGCACTGGGAAAAAAGGGTCTTTCCTGTATATGAAGCAGGGTTTTCCAGCAGGCTCCGCGAGTCAGAATATCGTGAGACATGCGATCGAGACCTTTGGTAGGTTGGACGCAGTGGCTTTCAGCGCAGGCGTAGTGGCGCCGATAGGCAAGCTTGCAATACTCAGTCTGGTAGCGTGGAAACACAATGCGGAGCCCAATCTGGTGAACAATGCGCAGCTGTTGTAGGCGGCGCTACCATATCTCCGCTAACAGAAGGGTCGTGCCATCATGATTAGCGCGGATGCAATGATAGAAAGCATCCCAGAATGGTCAGCATACCGTTGTGAAAAAGCGGCACTCACTATGCTGGTGAAATGTGTGCACACACAAGAACCCGCTGTGACAGCTATGGTCATGTATCTTGGCAGGGTGGCCACGAGTGAGCAGCAGGCGGTGCGGGTGAAAGGAGCAGTGAGAGCGGACTATGATCATGCTCGGTTTATGCACATCAACGAACCGAACGCCGCGATACAATCGCATGAGATAGGCCGTGTCTTGGCACGGCTGGCACTGAGAACATCCCGGGACTTAGGAGGAAAGTTTGTAAGCTGGGATGATCCGGCACTAAAGAGGTATCAAGAGTGAGAATGTTTTGGACAAGGCGCAACACGTTTTCTCAGCCACCACACAGTGGTTGTCGTGGCCAGCGCAGGGCATGCCGTCCTCACACCGTCACAGCCAAGCAACGCCCACACTCCCATACATCCCGGAAACGGAAATAAGGCGCTTGCTGAAACAAAGTGGGGCGCATCGTGGAGCGGAAGTGGCAGCAACAGACACAGAAGATTACGTCTTCACCTCCTTGCTCTACTTCATCCCCGCATCCACTGTGTATGCGCTCATTCACGCGGTCACACTGCGCCAGTACAATGCCGATGTCACGCTCTATGAAGTGGCTGTGCAAACACTGAAAGTGATGCCGGGTAACGAGCCACTGTCCTCGCTCGCTGCGACGGCGCTGCTCACACAGACACACTAGTGCTGTTCGCATTCATCTACGTGACAAACCGGCATCGTGCTCACTTCTGGATGCGTCTGTTTTTAATGCTGACCGGCATTGCCGCCGGCTGTTGGTTCTACTGGACGGCCAGTCATGCACCGGCGCTCGGTGTGATGCGACGCGCGCCTGGACTAGCCACCATTGCCATCTACACGTTCACCGTGCTGAACCTACGTCCCGGGCTGTTCATGCTGTTTGTAGTGTTTATTTTTTACATGGCTGTGGTACGAACTTAACAGATCGTCATGCGTGGTTTGCTATTTACCGTGTCGCGCTGGTCCACTAGGCACGCGCCACTGGCGATGTTCGTCGCTGCTGTGATCTGTGCCATTGGCACCTTTTTTCTTGCCTTTTCGTCGGTCGCTTTTGTGTTCGGATACCTCGTCGTTTCCCGATGACACGTCTGCTGCCACAAACTCTCCTGCTCCAACAAAATTGCTGATATGCTCGTCGTTTGCGCCAGTGTCGAGACGAGCAATCCATGTTCGCATCTCTTGCTCTTCTGCTTCCGCGTCCATGTCTGCACCGCCAAAAAAGGTGCCCTGTTGCAGTTCCTGTCTGTGGTCGCGACCTCGCATGTCCACAGCAGTGACGTCTAGAATCCGCGCCAGCATGGAGACACCGGACTGCCGCGAGCTGGTCGGCGATCGCTGCGTGCTCTCGTGTCCATTCGTGTCGTCGAATCGCTGGTGCCGTTGATGCGACGGGCCTGCCGCAAGATTATACGCTGCCGACGTAAGTTTCCGAAATGCTTGACGAAAGGCATCGGTCACACGAGGGATAGCAAAGCTGGGTCGGCCCACGTCGTTTGTCCAATCGGCAGGATCGCGCAGTGTGGGTACCATACGCTGCACTGGGCGGTGTGGGTTTGCGCGTTGTTGCGCAACAAGCAGTGCTGATCCCTCCTTCGTTTGCGATCAGTCAAAGTTCCTTCCGCCCGTTCCACACGCCATACCTTGCGGAAATAACAGCCGCCTTCTGCAATCGAAATGCCTATGGCCTTGAAATCAAACATGCAGCCATAGAGGTTCATGAACTGGATGAGCAGCACGCCCAGGTTTTGGTCCGGCAGAATCCCGCCCGTTTGTACAACCGGGTTGCGTTGCAAGAAGCTGACCACGAGAATCAAAATGGAGTAGGAGCCAAGTCCGCCGTTAAACGCCTCATTCAATCCACGCTGAGCCAAGTAGTATTTCACCACAAGGATCAGCGGACGTGCAGCAGGCCAGTGACGTAGATAGGCACGCGTGACGATAGCAGACTTCAGGCCGCTGCAGGTGTCAAAACAGATGTCCACAGGGATGCCGGTGTTCCGGTCTTTCAGCTTAATGATCGGCACCTGTGACCATAGTGTGAGTTGCGGCGAGAGTGTGCATGGCATGTACCCGTGCGTTAACGATCACTATGATGTCCTTCGCAATACCACTTTTCGTCAACTCTCCTGAGCGATTCTCGTCATTAGCACCACTGCAATAGGCACACACCCACCCACCCACACACACACACTTACTAGCCAGCTGATACATAATGCTACGCTGTCTTAAGTTGCCGGCAATCATGTCTCGATTCTTAAATAGCACTACCAGATCAATGTCACTCGTGGGCAGATACAAGTGGGTCTGAAAGCTGCCGAATGCAAACACGCGGCAACCCACGCTTGGCCACAGCCCGTTGGCCACTTTCTGGATCCTCTCAACGATATTCTCGCGTTTCCGGTGCTCCTGGGAAGAGGGGGAAACGTAAGCAACGAAATCGAGAATCTCGCGGTGTAGCCTATGCACACGGGCGTCAGCGTAGGCGTCCGTTGCAAGTGCATGGGTATGTTACACAAATGCAGGGTGTTCAGACTGGTCGGGAAGAGCGGTACGCACCCATGGTGCGTTGTTGACGTGTTCGTCGTTGTCGGATGCGGATGCAGAAGACGCGGCTAGAGACAAGGAGCTGGAAGAGGAATGCGCACGCTTTCGAAGGCTGTTGCCGTTGAGAAGACGCGTAGTTGCTGTTGTATCGGTATCTTTTTCGTGCTTTGGGTGTTCCGAGATGTCTGGCAAGAGAGGCGGGAGATCGTCAAAACGCTCAAATTCTTCCATTAGAGTGGTGAGCGTGACGACACGTGGAGAGCAACACTGCATTAAAAAGGAGCGATGCGGCAGCTGATTTCACACAGCGCATCTGCTTTGTCCACTGAGTGTGTATCCGTCGTTGCCAATGGCAAAGCAGAGACGAAGATGAAAGTGTGATGCGCGATGGAGATGGCAGGCACCGTACAGAATATCATCGGCAAAGGTGTGTAGTATCAGCTAGCGTCGCGCTCAGTGGAGCGAGGATGCTTTGGCGGGTCAATCGAGGCTCGATAATGCTCCATCTGTTACAGAGTGGCTACTGCGTTATGCAAAATCATATATACCGCCAGACATGCAATGAATTGCACAAAGCCATGTTGGCTCCTAAGAAAGCTAATACAGGCGGAGAGTTGAGAGAGGAGGGGCATCACTAATGATGCGTGCAAGCAGGCAGCCTGCATGTTGCACCACAGCTAGGCCGCAATGAGTATGGGCAGCTGGATAGGCAATGGCCAAACACTGCGGCACTAGCAATCATGATAGGGGACAATCACATACGCATCTTCATTTCCATAAGACTATCTACAGCGCTGCGCACCAACATGGCAGATACATCCAACAACTCTCCATGCGTTACTGCTTCTTGGTCTGCTGCTTCGAGGTGATAACAAGCCGCCCGTAATAATCACCAAAATACCCGCTTCCCTACAAGCGATGAGTGGAAGTCACTTTTGTGCACTCACTAATAACACAACGCTAGCCTTCTTTCTGTGAATAGTAAAGAAGATTCCAGGTTCGTCTTGACGTATACGTCCCAACGCGAATGCTTTGGGCACACGTCGAGCAACCCTGATCTGAGGATCCTCATCGGGTTCGCGTGGGCCCATGAAAACAATCCCGACCACACCACCCTTTCCGTAATGCTCGTTATCGCCACCTATGCAGCACCAGTGTCAGAGAGTATGCACATGCATGTGTGTGTTTACCAGACTTTGGGTATGCGCCTTTGTATCCGAAATCAGACGATGCATCCAGCAGGCCTTTGATGTGTGTGTATAGATCGTCCGCCTACAGACGTGGTGAGTGGGGAGAGCAGCACACTGCGGCATTACATCATGTTTGCTTGCATTCAACGCGACCAATGCCGCAGCCAGCGGCGATCCCTTGCCGAACTACATGGTCCACATCACATCACATCACACCACATCACACCACAACAGCGCACACACGCACACGCAAGGAGACATACCACAAGTTGTGCACTGTTCTATCGGTGTGCGTGAGTATGCATATGAGATACCCACCGACCAACACCCACCACACCACCACTCGCATGCACATACCTCCAGATCGCTCAGCCGTGGATCCACCGGCACCTGCTCAGCAAGCAGAAACACATTCATGCTGTTGTGCATGCCAGCAGCTATTTTAGCGATACTGATATATCGATGGTCATCCGGATGGTCTTTGACATATGCCATCCAGTCCATGTCATCCACCATGTTCTCGAAGAAGGTGCAGCGCGAACTGGCATGCTGTCCGCTGGACAATGGACGCATCATGCCCATCTGCGAGCGGTACTTCTCCAGAAGTGCCTTTGCATTCTCCGTGATCCTCTCGAGCCCCACCCATACAGTTGGGTCGGTCATCTCCTTGGATACTTGCCTATGGACAATGAGATAGATGTGCATGCACTGCAAACATACTCGTCTCGTGCTCTGTCCCGTCCATCATATCGGCTCCATACCGAATACGACAAGCTAGAAAGCTTTCGCATGAACAGAACACACTGTCGGAGAAACTGCTGGCCGGTACTCAGACCCGACACATGTTCCTTGTCGGACTCCAGCTCAACCACGTCATCCGTGCTCCATGGAAGAAAACGCAATGGCAGTTTCACTGTTGCGCCAGTAGGCTTGTTATTGTCGGTGGGTGGCCATAGGACAGGCCATTTGTATTCCTCGACCGACCCCATCGCAGGGACGGAAGCAGACAGTCTCCGTTTGACGGCTTTGGCCTCTGCAACAAAAACAGACTCAACCTCCTCTTCTTTGCCCATAGGGTTCACGTAATCACGCAGATGGATTTCAAGCTATGGGCATGAATAGGATGCGAATGCGAATACACACATACCTGTTCGTCCGTGCCGATATACGCGGGCTCTTTGCGATAGGAGTTGACATCCCACCAGTATCTCTTTCCGTCTGGCGGAGCGGTGAGCTGGGCGGGCTGGGCAGGCTGCATGGCTGGACCAGGTACAATGGCGAATACATGGTTGCGGGCGCTAATGAGCAGACCCATGACATCGTGTGTCAACAACTTGTCACGCACTGTACAGTGTGCAGAGTGTGAATGAGTAGCATGCGCATGCCATGCACCTACATGTGGCAACAGTAGAACTGATCACACGTGTGTTGTGGTTCCGCAGTACACGCAAATACACTGCCTCCATGGCACCCGGGCGCCTGATAAAGCCTTCGACACGATGGCTTGCTTCCTGCATGTCCACCCACTGAATTGCTTCCCTGCCCAGCTAGCGTGGTGGTGTGTGAGAGGGGGATGTGCAGCGGAGGAACAGCGCATACCACAGCATTGATAGTGTACTAGAGCGGGTGCGCATAGGAGAAGGTAAGAGAAGACAAAGACAATGACAACGACAAAGACAGGCTCCTACCATGGGGCACCACTCTTCCACTTGGTGTTG